>PVJS01041635.1:0-17872 GCA_004027185.1 Glis glis
TGGTCGAACGGTCTAAGAGCTGGAGTCTTAGGATCGGAGCAACCACTAATTCAGTCCCAGTCCAAGACGTGAAGATCAGGAAGCTCTTCGGAGAAACGATGGTGAAGTTTCAGTTCCAAGAGCTGGAGGCCGAGAAGATCAAGAAGCTCTTCAGAGAAAGGCGAAGCCAGCGGCCGATGATCTCAGGCGAGAGCAGATGTGTTTTCCTCGGAAAGAGTTGCACGCACTCTATGCGGCTTCTCCCTCTTTATCTAAGTCCGCACCTATCAGAATCCTGCTGCCTACATTCAGGGCAGGGCTTTCTGTTTAATCTGCTGTTACACACCCAAAATCACATAATCTTGGGTGTGTCATGATCAGGTCAAGTTGACAACCTAGATTAACTATCACACTACTCCTGGGTATCTTTCCAAAGGGACTGAAATCAGAATATTGTAGTAATATATGCATATCCATGTTTATAGCAGCACAATTCATAATAGCCAAATTATGGAACCAACCTAGATGTCCATCAATAGATGAATAATTACTTTTTAATAGGATATGTGACACTATTTTTCACTGCTTTCAAGATTTTTTAAAATTAAATTTCAGCATTTCTACTATGCTTAGGGATAGATTTATTTGATTCTATCCTATTTATGCTTTATCTTCTTAAATGTGTAGGTTTAGGTTTCCTTATTTATTCATATATTTTATTATTATTTCACTTTTTATCTTCTTCCTCTGAAACTTTAGCTTTTGTTATTGTCTCCCTGATGTTCTCTTCATTTGTTTTCTTTCTTTTTGCTCTCTGTCATTCAGATTGGATGATATCTGTTGGCCTCTCTTCAAGTTCATAGACTGCCACCTCATCAGGCTGAAAGTATGTGAATACTGCTCATGAGCCCATCCATTGATATTTTATTCCATTTATTATATTTTTTAGTTCTAAAAATCTCTAATTTTGATTTATATTTTCTTTTACTTTGTCGAGAATTTCAACTTTAACATTTCCCCAACAGTGTTTGCAACTGCTAATTTAAGCATTGTTAAAATAGGCTTTTAAAGTCTTTGCTAGATAATTCCAACATCTTTGTCATCTCAGTGTTGCTTCTATTGATTGTGTTTTACCACATGTTATAATTTTCATATGCCAGTGATATTCTGGACATTTTAAATATTAAGTTCTGAGAATAGTTCTGGCTTCATGAAAAATGTAGGTAATTTTAGGAGATAGGAGGTAATTGAACTAGTTAGGTTCAGGCTAAAAATCCAACCCACCTTCTGTGGGCTATAGTTACAATATCCAGATTAAATTTTCTAAATCTTTATAGAGTCCTTCAGATCTGTCAAAGGTCTGTGCCACACAGGAACAAGTCTAGAGTATGTGCAGGGGGCTGACTGTGAGTGTAGTTCTTAAACTAATTGGTTGCTGATTAGGATAAGATTCACGTGTGTGTAGTTCAGGGGTTCGAAATAACTATATGGGATAGCTTTCCTGAGCTCCTTTCATACCCTGTCTTCCTAATACTTTCAGGTTTTCAGGGGGTCTATTTTTACTCTAGGAACTTGGAGTTCTGTATATCTCTCAATTTTGTATATTTCCATGGTAGAGACCAAGCAATGGAAGGAAAGAAAGGCAAGGAAAGCAAAAGAAATTTGTCTCTCTCTCTCTTTCTTAGGATTGTAGCTCCACTGAATGGAAAGGTAGATTTACCTCTGGTATTAGTCAGGGTTCTCCAGAAGAACAGAACCAATGGTGTGTGTGTGTGTGTGTGTGTGTGTGTGTGTGTGTGTGTGTTAGTCAACTTTTCATTGCTGTGATCAAAATACCTGACATAAACAACGTAAGAAAAGAGTTATCTTCGCTCATGTCTGGCTCCGTTGCTTTGGGTTTGAGGTGAGGCAGAATACCATGGAAGATGAGATTGGTGCAGGAAAGCTGCTCAACTCATGGCAGCTAAGAAGGAAAGAGAAAGAGAGAGAGAGAGAGAGAGAGAGAGAGAGAGAGAGGAGAAAGAAAGGGTCTGGGGACAAGATATACCTTCCCAAGGCATGCTCTCAGTGATCCTCTTCCTCCAACAATGCCTTACTACCTACAATTTTTACTACCTCCCAGTAGTCCATTAAGCTGTCAATGGATTAATCCACTGATGAGGTTAGACATAAAATGAATGCACATTTTGTTACATGATAAGGGGATAAGAGAGGGAAGAAAACAAAAGTATTTGCTTAATACACACAGACACATCATATACCATATGCACAAACACAAAGACATTTGTAGCTAAAATAAAAAAGAAATACTCATGACAATGATTCCTTCCTCAGAGTTTTGTAGCATTAAACTACAAAGCTTCTGCTCATCAAAGGGAATCATCAGGAGCTTAAAGAGAAAGCCTACAGAATGGGAGAAGATCTTTGCAAGCTATCCCTCTGATAGAGGTCTAATATCTAGGATATACAAAGAACTTAAAAGACTTTACACTAAGAAAACAAACAATCCAATCAAGAAGTGGGCAACTGAAATGAATAGAAACTTCACGAAAGAAGAGATACAATTGGCCAATAGATACATGAAAAAATGTTCAACATCATTAGCAGTCAGAGAGATGCAAATCAAAACTACTCTAAGATTTTATCAGACCCCAGTTAGAATGGCAAGCATTAAGAAGTCAAACAACAACAAATGTTGGCGAGGATGTGGGGAAATTGGGACTCTTCTACACTGTTGGCGGGATTGCAAACTAGTTCAACCACTATGGAGATCAGTGTGGAGATTCCTCAGAAAACTGGGAATGGATCCACCATATGATCCGGCTATACCACTACTGGGTATCATACCAAAGGGATTGAAACCAGAAAACTACAATAATATGCATACCCATGTTTATAGCAGCACAATTCACAGTGGCCAAATTATGGAACCAACCTAGATGTCCATCAACAGATTAATGGATTACAAAATTATGGGAAATACACACAATGGAATTCTACTCAGCAACAAAGAAGAACAAAATAATAGCATTTGCAAGAAAATGGAAAGATCTGGAGAACATTATGTTAAGCGAGATTAGCCAATCACAAAAAAAGAAGGGACATATGTTTTCATTAATATGCGCAACCTAGGGAGTAGTGGGGACATAAAAGGGACTCCAGTGACAACAGAGAACCCTCAGTGGTGCAAGGGAAGGGGTACAAGGGAAGGGGAATGGCAAGAAAGAAGTGAATCTATGGAATTACTATCATAAACAATGTGTACATATGAGATTATACCAACATCATTCTCAGTGCTACATGTGTGGAGGGGAGGTGGGGGGGAGGGACACTAAGAGCTGTGTGCATGTGTGTTAACACCAAACTGATACTCATTGTGATGTGAGACTACAATGCACCAATAAAAACATATTAAAAAATAAAATAAAATAAAAAAGAATGTTAACCAAGACAGTTCCTAACCTAGGACTTTAATCCAGATGGAGAGCCTCCCTAAAGAAGTGGGATTTAAGTTAAGGCTTGAAAGTAAGTAGGAGATTTTTTTTTCTTTTTCTTTTTCTTTATACTGGGAGTTGAAATCAGGGGCATTCTACCTCCAAGCTATACCCCCAGCCATATTTTTTTTATATTTTTTTACAATAGGGTCTCACTAAGTTGCTGAGGACCTTGATAAATTCTTGGGGCTGGCCTTGAAACTGTGATCCTCCCATTCCAGCTTCCCAAGAGTAAGAATTTCTTGAATGAAGAGGGGAGGCAAGACACTTCCCTGGAAGATATAACTGATGGGTTAGAGATTTTAAGGCAGAAAGGAGATTTCTTCAAGGAGAGGAAAGAAGTATTGGTAGGAGGAGAATAGAGGCCCATGTTGGTGGAGTGAGGTGTGAAGAGATGCCTCAGTAAGCTCCCATAAAGAATGAGTCCTGATATACACTAGCTGTGTGGTTTCTACAAGGCCATCACAATTGCTCTGGGGTCCTTGTCTGAGAGGAAGCAGGCCCAGGAGAACATGCCCCAGTACTTCTCAAGACTAAGAAGAAGGGTTTTGGAAGGCTGAAAAGATCCAGTAAGTGTTTCCTAGACTATTTCCCTGAAACTGCAACTAGAAAGGTCTATTGTGAAGAAAGGGAAGGGAAGTAAAGGGTGGGGAAGGGAGATGCATCTACAAACACCCTCTTTCCTCAAGTCATTGGACTCCATCTAAGGGTGGTGGAGAATAAACTCTCAAGCTTGAGACATTTTCTTGCAGCTTTTCTGGTGTAGTATCCTCATTGTTAAGGCATATGATGAAAGATTATGAGGTCCAGAGGAATTACAGAGTGAATCCAAAATAAAAACTACGCACTGTGTAGCAGCACAACGAGGCCAGAGTCCAGACCTCCCTTCCCTTTGCCATAGGAGAGCAGATGTGCTGAGCCTGACTCCTTCTGACCAGACTGCGCTCCACCTCCCTAACTCAGCTCTCACTGACGAGGAAACAGGAAGTCTCTGTCCTCATCATCTCCCTACTACAGCCAAGTTACTTTGTAGTTCTTTAAAACCACTGGCCTGGTATAGATTTCCTGACTTTTGTGACTTTTTTAGAATGAAAGGGTAAGACTAAATCAGTCCTAAATTGTTCCCTAGACTCACCATCGGTGTTTAAATAAGGCCATAATTATTCAAGTAACTTTTGAAACAAATTTATGCTAAATCTCCTATCTTCCCTTTATCAGTCCTATCCTGAGCATATTGATATAGGATATTTTGGATTCCCTTTTTCATCAAACAAAACACTATTAGGAACCTCAGTTTTTCAGTCAGCTCAACATATGTGAATAAACTCACTCAAGTGCTAGTTGGACAGTGGGCATTATCAGTGACAGGGGCTTCGTGGTCAGATCTCTCCTAATCACAGTTTAGCTGGATCAAAAGACCTTTGAACACTAATTATGACTTTCCCAGCCCTGGAAAGAGAGGTCTTTTCCTGACTTGGTGCAGCCATATCTGATAAGTAAGAGAACCATTCATAACCAGAGATAAGAGCCCAGCTCAGCTAGATATTTATCAGCTGACATTTAGCCTGGCTGCTGAAGGCTCTTACCATGTATTTATTTCATGGCCCGTCACCATAAGGGTTAAGAAAGCAAAGGTGAGATTTTTGGGAGCAAAGGCTTATGTTCTAGTCAGTGCTTGTCACCCAACATCACAAGCAGACCAGAGATTTATTTTTAATTATCAGATAAACCAATATCTGATGGTCCCTTTTCCATACATATCTGCCATTTGTGGTTTAACAAATATGTAAGAGGAAAAAATGATCAGCAATGAAAAGTCAGCTCTGTAGAACTAAGGGCTGGGAAGATGTTGGAAAGTGGACCTTGTTCTGAAAAACTAGCCAAGAGACAGAGATTTGTGATCTGGAAACAGCTTTCCCTGAGAGAAAAGGCAAAAAACGCTGAGCATGAATCCAGGCTGGCTGAGAGGGATTGGTGTTTCCTCCTACTGCCGGCCAGGGAAAAAGCAAATATGCCACTCACAGGAGGAACAGCCCCAAAGACTCTGCCTCCGGACATTCTGTGGGACGGTCCTCTCCTCTCACCTCCTCTCCTAGTCTTCTACTCCAGGACTGCCCATCACACACATGCCAAAGCCATTGTAAATTTTGGTTTTGTCAGCAGCTTCCTTGGATAATGCCAACCAAGAGAGCCAGTGTCAAAGCCAAACTACAGAAGATGTTCCAGCACACTCTGAGCTGCTACAGCAGTTAACTAGATTATGCCTGGAGAAGAAAGAGCTGAAGGCAGTTAACAGGCTGCCAGCAGATATCTTATCTTACCAGAAGGAAGATATTAGATTTATTTTGTGCAGCTCCAGAATGCAGAATTCTCTTTGGCTCTACTTACGGCCAGCTGTTTTGTCCTCTGGTCTCAGTGAAAACAGCCTGAATTTGCCAAATGTTGATATTGCAACCTGGGAGTAAGACATAAACTGAGAGTCGGAGATCACTTTGCCAAGACGATTTGGTTTTCTCTTCCCTATGTTCATTTTGCCATCTGTGAAAGTAGTATAGTGTTATTGCTAATCTTATCATTGCAATAATTAACTAAAATGACTTTTTTCCATACTATGATTCTAAAGTTCACTATACTATTAATTATTATTTCATTACACCAAGTTTCTACAGATCTTTCCAGGAAAATATAACTTCAACTCTAAGAGAAAATGAATGGTGGTGCACGCTTGTAATCCCAGTACTTTGGGAGGCGGAGACTGGAGGATCCGGGTTCGCGGCCAGCCTCAGCGCGCGCATGCGCGCACGTGTTCTCTCTCTCTTTCTCTCTCTCTCTCTCTACCTAGTGAGGCCCTCCGCAACTTCGTGAGACCCGGTTTCAAAATAAAGCATAAAAAAATAGGGCCGGGGGTGTAGCGCGGAGGTAGAACGCCCCTGCGTTCAATCCCCGGTACCACAAAAAAAAAAGAAAAAAAAGAAAAAAAAATTCCATTTCAAGGTAGTGTGGGAATGCCTGTGTGTTCAACTAGATAAATGAAACCTGTCCTTAAATATCCCCATCCTTCTAGTCACATTTTCAGACTTTAATTTGCTTTGATTTGCCATTCCAGAATCTCTTTTTCCCAGACTAAGATATATATTGAAATAGTCAATTGTTTCTTCTTTTTGCTTTCAATAACTGTCAAAATGGTTTTCAATTAAACAGTAGAACTAACAGTATGCAGAAAAGGTGAAGCTGGTTGTGAATATACCTTTCCTCTCTATTTCTTGATTTTTAACCACCAGCAGTTAAAGACCAAGAGATCAGAAAGTCAACAAGGACCTCATATTGTAACTCTCACCGCGAATTTTGTGTTTTCTCTCTTGGCCTGAATGTCTGAAAGATAAGCAAACTTTTAGCTGGATAAAAAGTTTGCACACAGTAGGGGAGGGAAACTTCAAAAGCACTCCATTCTTGTCCTTGTTCCTGGACCTCAGTCAAAATCTACGCATATTCTAGTTACTGCTGGGAAAGCCACCTTCTCCCTGCAACAGAAAAACAAACCAGCCCCAACGTTTAGACTAGCGCATGGCTTCCAGGGAAAATATAAATGATCCACCTGTGACATCAAGTTGGCTATATTTGAAAATGACTCATGGTGATGACTTCCTTGTGGTTGTCAATGTGCAACGTTCTCAACCACCTCTAATTGCTGGGTGGACAACCTGGAGGATGACGTCGCTTCGCTGTTCCCCAGGGAGACCACAGGGATTTGTCTCCACTCACACTCTGGAGCTCTTCTGTGGTGAGGTTCTGACCTCATTTTCCTTCTAACCACAGAGCTGCGCCCACTTCCTTCCTGCAGCAGGCACTTGTGAATATTTGTTGGAATGAATTTGAATCCAAAGCAATGGAGGAGGATGCTCATCTCTCCGGTTGTCTCGGTCAACATTGTCATTGCTATGACCAAAGTAACTGACCGCACAACTTAGAAGATGGATTTATTTGCTCACAGTAGTTTGGACATTCTAAGTTCAGATCATGTGAAGCCAGGGTCTGGAGCTCAGGGCATGGTGGCAGGAAGCAGAGAGAGCTCTGCTCCTCACAACATGGAGGCTGGAAACAAGAGAGAGCCAACAAGCAAAGAGATTCAAAGACACAAACACAATCCCTTGGGCCACACCCCCAGGGACCAACCTTCTCCAGCCACACCCCACAGCCTAGGTTACCACCCAGATAAATCCATTACAACAGATAGCATTACATTATATCCATTATAGTATAGCATTACAATGGATTATCTACTGATGAGATTATGAGCCTCACGATTTAACTATATCAACCCTGAGCTCTTCAGTGGACATTCTATATCTGACCATAACACCAGTTGTCTTTCAGGACCTAGGTAGGCAGATTTATTTAGGATTAGTTGATTTTTAAAGTGCCACTGGAAGTTAATTCTCTCACAGTAAGTTGCTTTGCCTAGATTCAGAGACCCTCTGCTTTAGACGAGCTCTTGGAGGTCACCTGGGCATTCTGCTCCTCTGTCTACATTGGTGCTGCTCCTCCTCAGCAATGGCTTCTTAATTCTTCCACAAGGCACATACTCCAGCACCATCACTCAAGGAGAAACCCACTTTTGTCAAATAAAATTTATAGTCCTGTTTCCAAATCAATTCTAATTCATGGATGAGAATTCCTTTATTTCCCTTCCTTTTCTTATCAAGGAAAATATATGCAGGTAATATAACTATTAAGTATCATATAGTAATCTTCGGTTGCATTATTTTTAAAAGTAGAAGACATTTGACTAACCACTTTCAAAATTAAATCATTCAAAGAAGACTAAGTGTATAGTATAACATTCTGTGTATGTGTGACATATATGCATATAGTGCTAGATTAATAAGAAACCTTGCTGACTATGTGCCATGCCCCCCTTATTTACAGAAAAGGAATATTGGGGACATAAAGAAAGGAGAACACCCATGAACATGTAGTGGCAAAGCCAATTCGAGGAAAAAGAAACATGAACAGAGGCTGAAGGAGAAACAAGAATCAAGCCGAAAAGAACAAAGAGGAGAGATGGAAACAAAGACAGAGAAAAGAAGCAAAGATGAAGAGAAAAGCCAGAGAAGAGCCTGGTAGAAGTAGGAAGAAGAAGAAATAGGGGTCCAGGGGGCAAGTGAAGACGAGGGCAGAGGAGAGGAGAAATAGCAAAAGAAAAGCTTCACATAAGAGAATCTATAGAGTTATGCTTAGAAAAATGCGCTTTGGAGTTTGGTTGAAACACCAGCTCTACCTCTTACTAAATCTGTGACCTTGGGCTAGTCACTTTCCTCAGTTTCTCTTATCTGTTAAGTGGGAATAATAGCAGTACCTTCCTTACAGAGTCACTGGAATTTCCTGGGACATCGTGAGCACTATATTAAAGTGTTTGTTCTTATTATCTGCTAATCTATCCCCCAATCTGGGGCCCTGGTAGTTCCCAAGTGTCTCATTCAGTGTCAAAATAAAATAATAAACATTTGTGAACCATGTCTTACTGATTTTTCAAACTCTGAATACAAAAGACTTTTTTCTATTACCATATTTTCTACAAATTCAGATAACTGGTCTGTTCAAAGTATAAGTATGATAACTAGAGTTCTGGAATAATCTGGACTTCAAATGCCCTTTCCCACTGTCCTCATAAATAAACCATGTCAGACCATATGCTCCTACTTCCTCAAATACACAAACAGTACAGTTGTCCCTCAGTATCCATAGGGGATCGGTTCCAGGACCCCCCACAGATACAAAATCTGTGGTTGCTCAAGTTCTGTATATAAAATGGTGTAGTATTTGCATATAAGCTATACACATCCTCCCATATACTTTACATCATCCCTAGACTACTTATTATACTTTGTATAATATAAATGCTATGTAAGTAGTTGTTATACTGCATTGTTTAGGAAGAATGAAAAAGAAAAAAGGTCTATATATGTTTGGTACAGACAGATGCAAATTTCTTTCTGAGTATTTCTGCTCCATAGTTCGTTCACTCCATGAATGTGGAATGTTAAGATAGAGAGGACTGACTGTGTGTCTCTGTTTCAGCACCTGGAGTGGAAAAACTGCCCAGGAATGAACACAGGAAGGCTAACTTACGTGATCGTGAGTAGCAATGTACACTTATGAAAGTCTTCTAAAAAAACAAAACAAAACAAAACAAAAACCTATCCTTGGGTGACTATATCTTTACCGTGAGCACCAGCACTCCAGGTGAAATCAATTTGTGGAATTCTTATTGCTCTTCATTACTATTCCCTATACTCATCCTTCTATTCCTTACCAGCCAACTATACTTCTAGTCACTTAGCTCTGACTCTGATATTTCAGACCGACCTTTGAAATATCAATTTGGAAGCCAGGTTTGGTGGCACACACCTGTTATCCCAGTACTTGGAAGGCTGAGATAGTAGGATTGCAGGATTGAGGCCAGCCTCAGAAACTTAGCCAGGCCTCTGTAACTTAGTGAGACCTGTTTCAAATTAAAAAATAAAATAAAATAGGGCTGTGGGTGTAGCTAAGAGGTAAAATGCCCCTGGGTTCAATCCCCAGTAACACACACACACACACACACACACACACACACACACACACACAATCTTGTCCTACAGTAAATTGCTCATTGACATGTTGGCTGCATGAAAGTCCTTAATAGTCAAGATAGGTTTATAGTCTGGAGAAATTTGGTGTTTGTCTTGGACAGCTCAGACTTTCTGAATTCACAGTCATAAGACGTACAGAATAAATATTATGGTCTGGCCCTGTCAAATTTCTCCTCTGCTGTGATGAATACATAATCTACATCTACAAGAAAAATTAATGTTATATCAAAACTATTTTCAAAATTTTACGTTTATTGCACTGACTGAGGGCGAAGTACAAAAATTAATACATTAATTAAAATGCACAAAGCACAGGATGGTGGCAGTAAGTAAAACAAGTTCAGTCCCCCTCGGGGTCATCCAACTTGAAATTTCATGGGAACCTTCCAGTTGGAAAATCCTTAAGAGTTGCACAAAGTTCATAGAGCAGCATTAGTTTTCCATTGCCTCCCATCTTCCACACTATTCTTAGCAAAATGCAAAATGTATCAAATAAATATTAGCTGATTGAATAGGGTACTTAAAACTACAATCGTACTCTTTAACATTGCCCCTTGTTAAATTTGAGTAAGTGACCAAAGATGGTATGATTTTAGCCATTTCTGCCTCTTTTATATCCTCTAAAGCTTTTTTTTTTTACTTTGTAGGTTGATTTTGAACTAAAGATCACATATGGAGATGCAGACCTGGGAAAGAAAAGGAGCAGGGGCTCATATGAAATATTGACGTTAAAGAAAATGGAAAGACATGCCTCAGAGATGTGCATGTGGGGATGAGGATATGGTGGAGAGAAAATGCAAACACGTCCTGCCAGTTCCCAGGGCTACTGCCTGGTTTTCGGTGGCATGGCTGTTCAACCATAGCTTTATGATTGCAATGTGTTTTAAATACATTGTATATACATACATGTATACAAAATGCACATATATTTTAAGTACATTATATATAGACACACATATTACAAACACCTTTGTACACAGCACCCAACTAAAATAGTCAAATTTGAAAATTCACAGAAGTCCCCTCTCTTTCTCCTTGGTTTCTGATATCATTCTCCCCCTGCACACAGAGAACACTGTGACCAGGTGTTCAGATATATCCCAACATATATAGAGAGTGTCGTTTTGTATGTTTGTGGATTTAAGTTATTATAGAGACTTCCATGAGCACTTTTGAAGATTCAAGTCCAGTTTCTGTTGTTTACTCCTCTTTCTACAAGATAATCATTTCTGTCACCAGGTGGCTATATATTATGGACATGAAGTGATTTGATATGGAGTAACAAAACAAAAGTGTATTTACTACCAGTAAGTCAAACTCTATGCGGGCAGGAAGGGGGCTTCTTTCCAAGTTTCTGTTGTATCTCCAGCACCTAGTACAACTGCCTGACATTCGATCAGTGCTCGCTGGATACTTGTCAGGTGAACAGATGCACAGATGAAGACAGGGAGGGAAGACTCGCATCCTATCACTGCTTGACAGGACCTCGCTGCTGATTCCTCTCTGCTATAATTTGAGTGCTGAAATCCACCTTTCATTCCCACATCATATTAATGGAAGGGAGTGATTTCAGTTGAAGAAGTCTGCAATGCATTTTGGGGTTATAACCAGAGAAACAATGCAACTATTACAATTCTCTAAACTCTCATAAAATGTATTCAGGCAGGGCCTCAATCAATAACCCTGGAGTTGAAGAGAAAGGAAGGAATTGTTGGCCAAGAGGCCAAATTATCTTGTTTGAATGATTTGATTTTCTCGAAATACAAGGTCACATATGGCCAATTTAATTCTTTCTACTCATAAAGAAGTCCAGATCAAAACAGCTAAATTGAACCCAAATTTCACAGTTCTTTTCCCTCGAGGCCTGACTCAGAAGCTCAGAGACATCAATGGCCGATGATTTTTATGACAAGCTCCAGTCTTGGCAGAATGGGGTCCCTCAGTTAGTTTTAAGACCTTTTCATTTGTGATATAACAGCTCTGTTGTTGGAAGCGTTCAATGACATCACAGTCATAAAATTCAGCAACAGCAGGAGGATTGTGCTGGTGTTGAGGTGGGAACGTTACTGTGGCCAGCACCACGCCATTCTGTGTTCTTTGCTCTTGGTGTTCAGGCTGGGTGGACTGTACTCAGCCATGGGCCATCACGAATGTGCAGGGCTGCTCACCTTTCATCGCTGCTTCAAGCTTTAAAACATCATTTATCCCTGACATTTTGCCCCCCAGCATTCACCTCTACTCTGGCCTCAGGGTGCCACATCTATGAGTCTTTGATGAGTGTCTGAGGAAAGCAGACATGAAATTTCACTACCAGAAATTTGTCCCTTTAGATATCGAGGACATGTATAGCTTCATTTGACTTATTGAGATCTAAATATTCCAAGAATAGCCGGGCATGGTGGCGCACACTTGTAATACCAGTACTTGGGAGGCTGAGACAGGAGGATCACAGGTTTGTGGCCAGCCTCGGCAACTTAGTGAGACCCTGTTTCCAGATAAAAAAATGCAATAGGACTGGGGGTGTAGCTCAGAGGTAGAAAATCCCTGGGTTCAATCCCAGGCACACACACACACACACCCAAAAATTCCAAGAAAAGGTCGATCAGCTCTCTGTAGGGGTAAGCAGTGTGATGGCATCGCATGGCCCATTTCTTCTCTAGTAACGGGCCATGTCCCTATCCCACCAGCCCCAATCCAGTCATGGGGTCAAGTGCACAAGGCCCAGGCCTCTTGGGTACTGAGCAATTTAAGCAACAAGCCAGCCTGGAAAGCACAGTCAGGTCCGGCAAGCATCCCGCACAACCCTCCGCTACATCCCATCTGTGCTTGACGAAGAAAGGAAAATTGTTCACTCACCTTTCATTTGCCTCAAATGTTATTAAAAATAATCAAGAGCAGAAATCAATGCAACCTAACTGGACCATTGTAGAGAAAAAATGTTGCTATAAAAATCTGCAGAAAAGAACGAAAATACGTCCCCCTAGGTAAGAAGTAGACATGAAAATGGCTTTCACAGGAGGTAAATACATGAAGTCGCAGATTTGGAAAGCGGCAGCTCTGCTTACCAGTTATTCTGTAGGAAGGACAAGCTTCACAGACAGATGCTTCTCACCGCTCCTTGCAGCATGAAGAACTCTGGTAATTTCTAGGAGTCTCGTCTCTCCAGCATCCTGGAAAATAAAAGCAAAGAGCATCCAAGTAGGGGCTTGGAATTTTATTGTATCAGAGGAGCTAAAAGTGTTCCCCGAGGCCCCCGAACACAGAGCCATTCTGTTCCTGAGCTTGCTTTTCCAGAGTTCAGCAGAGCAGTGGAGGAGCTCAACTTCCCTGTCCTTGGGGAAGGATTTCCTCCTTATTAAACAGTTCGGGCTCCTGAGTGCTATCTGTAAAACCCGCTGTTCATTCCCCCACTGAATTCAGGCCAGTCGTTCTCCATTTCCTCAATTTAAGTAGGCCCCAAACTTCTCTTCTCTTTCCTCACAGAGGTACTGTGACTTTTAATTGCTCTTCCAAGTGTCCCTGAAGCCCCCACAGAGCCGCCCCCATGAGCATGTCTCTACAGTGCTGCTGGGCTGCATGGACCAAAGCTGACTGTGGCAGACAGAGGGGCCCTGGGGCTTCCTTCCAGAACATTCCAGGGTGAATTGATCTCCCCGGCCTTCTTGAAAAGTCTTAATGACAGCTTCTCTGTACTAGTTCCACAGGAACAAGCCTCCTACTCCCTCTGACTAGCTCTTAATTACTACCTGTGCCTCTGCTCTGAGTCCCTGGGAGGGAGACTTTTATCGTCAGGCTTGTTCAGCAAGTGTTTCTCAGACTGGGATCTGCAAAGCACTAGTTCTGAGAAATATGAAATATTAATAGGGGGTCACACATTCTCTCTCTCTCTCTCCTTCTCTGCAAGCACACACACACACACACACACACACACACACACACACACATATCTACACCATGCACCTATAAACACGGCATATAGTACATAGGCACACATCCACACTACATACATGCACGCTATACAGCTATGCATATGTAGCCATGGCCTACAGTACACACACACACACACACACACACACACACCATGCACCTGTACCCACTGCCCACAGTACATATACACACACTCTTTCCCTTGCATAGCATATACTACATACGTAGTGCTCAAAAAAACCCAGACAAATTCAAACAATAGAAAACCCAATATTTTGCATCAGCCTTTAATATACTAATGTGCATTACAAATCTGTAGAAGTGGAGCTTTAGTATGCAGTGTTTCCCAACCTATCCAAATGCAGGACTATTTCCTTGTGGAAGGCACTTTGAGTGTGCCTTGGGACACCGTATGCAAAAAGTATCAGAACAGAGGGGGAAAAACTGCTTATACATCTAAAACTAGAGTGGTAATGCCATTTATTCTTAATAGTATTAAATTCTTTTCAAAAGCATTGAGACATTAGGTGGGAGGTTGGCAAAATGTGACCCACCGGCCAAATCTGGCTTGTGGCCTGTTTTTGTACAGCTCTCAAACTAAGAACATTTTTATATTTTTAAAGAGTTGTGAAAAAAAAGTATATGTGACAGAGACCATATGTGATCCACAAAGCCCTTTATAGAAAAGGTTTGCATAGCTATTAGCCACATGTGTTACTTAAATTAATTGAAAATTAAGAAAAATAAAAATTCATTTCCTTGGTCACATTAGCCATATTTCATTTCCTTGGTCACATACTGATCAGTAGCTACATGTGGCTAATAGCTACCATATTGGTGAATGCTAATATAGCTATGGTAGCTATAGCTACCATATTGGTACAGATATTTCCAATGCTGCAGAAAGTTTTATTACATTGTGACGGTCTAGACAAAACTTTCTGTTGATGTCAGGGTGCAATGTTTAGGCAGTTTTTTGTTGCTGTGTTTAAGGAAATTGATTAAAGAGGTGTAGACAATGTTAGTCTTGCAAAAAAAAAAAAAAAGTGCGTTCTGACTGGTTTCTGATGGACTTCCAGCCAAGTTTGCTTTCCATCTGAACTGCTCACTTGTACACTGGACCACTGCAGCTCCCAGAGAGTAAATCTGTGACTGACTCCACTATGTCCCCAGACCCATACAGGAGCCTGAGATAAGCTAGTAGCTGACAGGAAGAGTCTCACTGGCTACTATTTCCAGTGTCCAGTCATGAGTTATTTTGGCTTACCTTCTGTCTCCTTCAAGTTTTTGCCAGCACCTCTGTCTCATAGTTCCTTGAGTTTTTCTTCTTTCTGTCTTCTCTGTAAAATGCAGTTTATTGTCTGGAACAATTTCATTTCTCACTTCTCTCTTGGCTTTGGGTCTTTATTTACATATTTAGAGACTCATAAATATATTCTGCTAAACAATGTGTCATCTAAGTTATTCTTTAGCAATATGGAAGAATTGGCTAAAACCTTGAAATTTCCTTTCTGCTTTTCCCTACCAATATCTGTAACTGAAGGGAATAAGATCAAAGAAGTTACAAATATATAAAATATGTCTCCATCCTGGGAAAGGTAGATGCATAGCTTTTATTTAAATGGCCTTTTCTCTTTGTTACAAGAGGTTACCAGCAAGAACGAGAAAAGCATTAGAAGAATGAAAGGGATCAACACCATCAAATGTTACAGAGATAAAAGAAGATGAAAACTATACCAGATCATTTTACGGGGTTTTCTGAGAATTTCTTAATAAGTTATTTTACCATAGTGGTGGTTGTTGAGAAAGGTCAGTAGGAGGAATATAAACCACAATTTTAAGAAATTTAAGGATAAAATAAAAGGGCAGACTGTTCAAGTAAATTTTATTGTTTAGAACAGATCAGAATATGTGGAGAAACCAGTTACCAGAGGAAGGAAAAATATTCTTATGAGAAATTAAACAAGTTTGCACAATGGGTAGGTGTAGGGTCAGAATCTATACCAACTGTGAAGTAAACACTAGCCAGGTCATTAAAACAAAATCCTACCCAAGAATCAAGAAATCCCCAGCAGTTCTGCAGAAGAAAATATAAAATTGTTCTATAGGGGCCGGGCGTGGTGGCGCACGCTTGTAATCCCAGTACTTTGGGAGGCGGAGACTGGAGGATCCGGGTTCGCGGCCAGCCTCAGCTCTCTCTCTCTCTCTCTCTCTCTCTCTCTCCCTACCTAGTCCAGCACTCCACAACTTCATGAGACCCGGTTTCAAAATAAAGTATAAAAAAAAAATGGGGCCGGGGGTGTAGCGCGGAGGTAGAACGCCCCTGAGTTCAATTCCCGGTACCGCAAAAAAAAAAAAAATTGTTCTATAGGGCCACATCTATACCTCAGGGTCCATAGGCTGCAACTCGTTCAAATATTAAGAACAAAATTAAGCAAAATAAACAAAAAATGCACACTGTCAGAACAGAATATGAATAAAATCACACAAAGGAAAAAATTACAAGAGAGACTTTGTAAATGCAATAAAAGGGAAATCGATGCACTACAAACTAAAAGCAACAAAAACCCCTTTAATATTAATAAGGCAGGTCTTTTAAACATGAATAACAAGGAAGATAATAGAAGCAACAAAAACCACCATAAATTATAAAGGATTGCCCAAACTTAAATATATAGCTATTAAAATACAAAATTTAGCTGGGCATGATGGCACACACCAGTAATCCCAGTACTTGGGGGCTGAGACAGTAGGATCACAGATTCGAGACCAGCCTCAGCAATTTAGTGAGAACCTGTTTTGAAATTTAAAAAAAAGGGCTGGGGGTGTAGCTTGGAGGGAGGATGCCTCTGGGTTCAATACCAGTAACCCCCCAAAAATTCAATGAATTGAAAATTCATTGAAGCAATTAAATAGATTAGACACAGGATAAAAGCATTATTTGAAAAAGAAAGGTAGGTTTGAAAAATAAAGAAAAAATGGAAATATATTTGAAAAATACAGAATGAAAAATGGAATGAGAATGATATGGAAAATATATTTAAAAAGAGGTAAAAATCATGGAAATGACTTCTGCTTCCAGTCAAGATGAAATAATAGGAATCATATTTCTTTCCCATCTGAAATAATGTTTTTAAAATGACAAAATATAGGAAATACAAAACAACAAATTTCACCCTTGACATCAGACAATGAAGAACAGTAATTCCTGAAATTAAGAAAAAAAAATGAGGTGCTCTCTGCTTTTATCCCACTGATGGCCTCGAGGGAATTCCAGGTCATGACATAGCGAAGGGGGCAGAGGCATGGCCCGTCAGACACTTGGGGTGGAGCGTCAGAAGCAGCTAGAATATAGAGGACAGAGAACAGAGAAAAGGAAAAAGCACAGATAGAATTCTGGAGATACACAAAGGGAACACTTCGAGTATTCAGCTGAATGCTGATCAACTTGTGCGTGGGAGGGAAAATACCAAGAATGGGGAAAAGGCAGCCTAAAAGGAACAGAAGTAACTGTACCCTGACCAGGAATAATGCTGTTCCAAGCAGCCTGAGTACATAACCCCATGACCCATGGTACACTGGGAGGAGCTCCACTAGGAGAGTCTGGAACCACTAGTGGGGAAAAAAGTTAGCCCTGGATGAAGACTACCTTGCAAGTCTTAAACTTTGGGAGGCGGAGACCGGAGGATCCGGGTTCGCGGCCAGCCTCAGCTCTCTGTCTCTCTGTCTCTCTGTCTCTCTGTCTCTCTCTCTCTCTCTCTCAACCTAGTGAGGCCCCCCGCAACTTCGTGAGACCCGGTTTCAAAATAAAGTATAAAAAATAGGGCCGGGGGCGTAGTG
>PVJS01041636.1:0-17873 GCA_004027185.1 Glis glis
GGCCCTATTTTTTTATACTTTATTTTGAAACCGGGTCTCATGAAGTTGTGGAGGGCCTCACTAAGTAGTTGAGGCTGGCCGCGAACCCGGATCCTCCGGTCTCAGCCTCCCAAGTACTGGGATTACAAGCGTGCGCCACCACGCCCGGCTCACTTACTTTTTTTATTTTTTGCAGTATCGAGGATTGAACCCAGGGGCGTTCTACCTCCGCACTACACCCCCGGCCCTATTTTTTTTTTTACTTTATTTTGAAACGAACTTGCGGAGGGCCTCACTAGGTAGAGAGAGAGGGAGAGAGAGAGAGAGAAGCGAGCTAAGGCTGGCCGCGAACCCAGATCCTCCGGTCTCCACCTCCCAAAGTACTGGGATTACAAGCGTGCACCACCACGCCCAGCCTCACTTACTTTTAAAATGAAATACAGGTGCTACTACTTGGATGTTGAATTGAAATTGTTAAGTAGTATTTCCAAAGAAGTAAATGACAGAACCACTGTCATTTTGCATAGTGATAAAATAATAAAAGGAGTAACTTAATTTAAAGCATAGTATTATATGATTTTCTTAAAATTTATACTTTTATATTAGAACTTTATTGGAATAAACACTTAATCATTCCTTTTGTTGCTTTAAAAGAGGAAGTTTAATGCCAATTAAGTGCTAGGCGATACAATTTTAGTATTATCTAATGCTTACAAAAGCTCTGTTTTAGAGTATTGTCCCCTTTTGCAGTTTCTCCAGATACTTAAGGCTTTCAGAAAATACTCAATTTAAGCCGGGCAAAGTGGCGCACGCTTGTAATCCCAGCACTTGGGAGGCAGAGATCGGAGGATCCGGGTTCGCGGCCAGCCTCAGCTACTTAGTAAGGCCCTCCGCAACTTCGTGAGACCCGGTTTCAAAATAAAGTATAAAAAATAGGGCCGGGATTCCCAGTACCGCAAAAAAAAAAAGAAAAGAAAATAGTCAATTTTATATACATGTAATACAATTTGGGATCATGTCTGTCTATTTGTTCCATTAATGATGAGCTTTGAGCCAGGCCTGGTGGCACATGCCTGTAATCCCAGTACTTGGGAGGCTGAGACAGGAGGATCCCAGGTTCAAGGCCAGCCTCAGCAACTTAGTGAGACCCTCTTTCAAAATAAAAAGGGCTTGAGGTGTAGTTCAGAGGTAGAATGCTCTTGGGTTCAATCCCCAGTAACAGAAAAAAAAATGAACTTTGGAATACTGTTTTTCTCTTACCCTGGTCTGATCTCAAATAAATAGTTATCTTAAATCTTCAGTTTGTCCAATGTTCGTAATACTAGCTAGGTGGGAGAATTACAGTAATGAAAAAGCATTTTCCTTTTAAATTTGGAAAGTGAATGAATAGTTGTATTCATGAAAATATATTAATGTGTCATAGACAAACACCAAATTCAAGCTACTAGTCTTATTAGTAAAGCATAATTAGCAAATATGTATGAGGTCTGTGTATGTGGTGTGTGTGTGTGTGTGTGCGTGTGCATGTGTGTGTGTTTTGACTTTATAGTATAAATTGATATCTAAGGGACTTACTATACTATTTAAGCCTGACTCTGGTGCGAAATCTAAGTGCTTTATTAGAGAATAAAATCTAGCTAGAAGCTCCTTAATAGCTTTGGGAAAAGGAAAGAAGTAGAAGAAAAATTCATAAATTGCTAATTTTTTTCCTCCATGGCATATTAATCTTCATTTGGTATTAAACAGAATATATTATAGCGCCCTTTTTTTCTTGTATAAAAGGAAAGTTACCATCCATCCTCCCCTTTATACAGTATAATGTAACGTATGTGTGTGTTTGATTTGTTGAGATGATGCCGCCCAACTGATGCTTGTCTCTTAGGTTCTGGTCTTCAGTCTCCTGAAGAATAGAGGTTGATTATATGCTATTTTATTTCCAAATACTAAAATTGGCTCATTGATAAACATAGAGATGTTTATATAATACATAAAGATTGGCCTTCCTTTTGAATATATACTTCCTAGCTTAATGCTTAATTTTTTCAATTATTTCTTTTTTTTATTTTTTGGCAGTACTGGGGATTAAACCCAGGGGCATTCTACCTCTGAGCTACACCCCCAGTCCTACTTTTTTTATTCTTTATTTTTGAAACAGGGTCTCAGTAAGTTGCAAGGGCTTCACTAAGTAGCAGAGGCTGGGCACGAACCTGCGATCCTCCTGTCTCAGCCTCCCAAGTACTGGGATTGCAAGCGTGCACCACCAGCTGGGCTCAATTATTTCTTTTTTTTTTGTGGATACCTACCTTGACAACTAATACAACTCTCAAAGTAGGAGATGGCATTAGTTTCTGATGCTTTGTAAAATTCTTATATTAGTTTTCTAGGGTTATGATAACAAATTTTCTCAAATTACCTTAAACAATATGAATTTATTAAGTTATGATTTTATAAATTTTTTGTCTGAATAGATCTCACTGAGCTAAAATCAAGGTGTTGACAGGGCTGCATTCCGTTCTGGAAGATGCAGAGGAGAATGTTTCCTTGCTCTTTCCAACTTCTGGAGGCTGTCTGCTTTCTTTGGCTCATTACCTTCTTCTGTCTTCTAAGACAAGTCAAAAGTGGGTCCAATTTTTCTCATACCACATCATCTCACTCTAAGCTCTTCTGCCTCTCCTCCTAAACATTTAAGGATCCTTTTGATTACATTGGGTCTATCTGGATAATCCAGAATAATCTTTATATTTTAAGGTTGGGTAATTAACAACCTTAATTTCATCTGTTACCTTAATTAAATTCCCTTTGCCATGTAAGGTAACATATTAACAAGGTTCTGGGATTAGAACATGGACATCTTCTGGTGGGCCATCATTTAACCTACCTACAATTCCTCTGTCATTTACATTCACTGTTACTGGAACTAAACGGAGCTATGGCAGTAATATTTCATTTAATTTAGAACCTTTCTTGAAGTCCTAAGAAAGGACAGAAGTTTAACTTTCTCCTCAACTTTATTGAGGTTTTTTTTTTTTACATTCATGAGTTCGTAGAGACTTTTCTCATTATTACTAATGTTGACAAATGTCATTTCCTACTTCTTTTTAAAGTAGAATTTAAGGGAATATAGATACTATCTGTAATTAGCTATGTTTTAAATTTGCCTCCTTATTTGAAGCTCCCTGGGATTTTAACTGAAATGTAATAGGAGAGGAGGAAATTATCTATATTTTTAGACTTAGTCACTGAGGCGTCCGTCATATGCTGTGCTTTCAGTCTGAGAGTTATTATGGTAGAGGAAAATTCATTCTATTTTGTGTAAAGTAAGGACAAGAAAAATCACAAATGTAAATTTGGATTTGGTTTTTAAAAACCAGTAATAAGATTCAACCTCTAGAAATGAATGGATAAAGGAATTGTATGATATACATACAACACACAGACACACAACGGAATGTTATTCAGCCTTAAGAAAGGAGATACTGCCATTTGTTCCTACCTGGAGGGCATTATGCAAGTGAAGTAAACCAGACACAGAAAGAAAGAAAAATACTGTGTGATCTCACTTATATGTAGAATCTTAAAAGAATACAGAGTTGAGTAAATAGAAAGAAGAACAATGGTTACCAGGGACCAGGGAAAGAAATAAGAAGTAGGTCACAGGGTACAAATTTGCAGTCAGATAGGATAAGTCTAGAGATCTTATGTACAGTTTGGGGACTGTAGTTAATAATATCGTGTAGTGAAAATTTGCTAAGAGATTTTAGGTGCCTTTAAGAAACATACACAAAAAGAGTGACTATAGAAGATGGTAGATATATGTTTGTTATACAATAAAGAGTTGATTTTCTAAAAACACAACACTAATGAGATTCACTTGTTTTCTTTCAGATTGTCTGAAGTATAATGGAGTTGTTTTGCTCAATTATTCCCTTATATGTTTGATGGCTCTGTGTGTGTGTGTGTGTGTGTGTGTGTGTGTGTGTGAATGTATCTACAAGATTATATATTATACTGCTCACTGTTCTTTTAACTCTTTATTTACTGGTACATCAGTTGATCTACTTAGAAGATATGAGAGTGTTTCATTTGTCCCTTTATCTGCTTACCTTTTCAAACTTATTATTAATAGGATCGGAAACTCCATGGTACAGCTCAGCAACTGCTCCAAGACAGCAAGACAAAAATAGAAGTCATACGAATGCAGATTCTTCAGGCAGTCCAGACCAACGAATTGGCTTTTGATAATGGTGATGGAATAGAGATAAATTTTCACTATTCTTTTATGAGCATAGAGTTTTTATGTGAATTTTGTATAGGATAGAGGTAGTGGTGCAAAGTTAAGGGGGAGTAAGCATTATTTTTTTTAACTTGAGTTTTACACTCTACCTGGGATGGATACTTTCAGATATTTAGCCCTCATGTTTCAAGAAAATATTGATCGAAAATGTATTTCTTCATTTTTATAAACTATAAAATACCGCTAAAGTGTGTTGTTTTGTTTTCTTTTGTTTTGTTTTGTTTGCGGTACTGGGGAATGAACCCAGGGGCATTCTACCTCCAAGCTACACCCCCAGTCCTATTTTTTATTCTTTATTTTGTAACAGGGTCTCACTAAGTTGTGGAGGGCCTCACTAAGTAGCTGAGGCAGGCTGCGAACCTGCGATCCTCCTATCTCAGCCTCCCAAATACTGGGATTACAAGCGTGTCCCACCACGCCTGGCTAAAATGCTTTATTTTTAAAAATCTCTTGCCTGTTTAAGAGTATGGCTTTTTTTTTCTTTTCTTTTTTTTTTTTTTTTTTTGGTACTGGGGATTGAACCCAGAGGCATTCTACCTCCAAGCTACACCCCCAGCCTGATTTTATTTCTTATTTGGAAACAGGGCCTCACTAGATTGCTGAGAACCTCGTGAAGTTTCCGAGGCTTGATTTGAACCTGCGATCCTCCTGTCTCCGCCTCCCAAATACTGGGATTACAAGAGTGTGCTACCACGCCCAGCTGTTTCTTTTTCTTTCTTTCCTTCTTTCTTTCTTTCTTTCTTTCTTTCTTTCTTTCTTTCTTTTTTAAAGAAGGAAAGCTGGGCTCAGTGGCGTCTGCCTATAATCGTAGTACTTGGGAGGCTGAGACAAGAGGATTACAGGTTTGAGGCCAGCCTCAGAAACTTAGTGAGACCCTGTTTCAAAATTAAAAATAAAAAGGGCTGAGGGTATAGCTAAGATGTAGAATGCCCTCAGGCTCAATCCCCATTACAAAAAATTAAAATTAAAAATTTTCAGAAGGAATCTCTTAGCTAGTTGCTACAAGTAGTACCTGTCCCTTGGCATCTTTGGGGATTGCTTCCAGGACCCCTAGTGAATAACAGGATCCACAGATGCTCAAGTCCTTTATAAAAAAATGGCACAGTACTTGCATATAATATATGCACATCTTCCACATACTTTAAGTTAGCTCTAGATTATTTATATACCTAACACAATGTAAATGCTGTGTAAATAGTTGTTTAACCATCTAAACTATATGATTTAGGGAATATTGTCTGCACATGTCCAGTAGGAGAGCAATTTTTTTCTGAATATATTTGATCCTGAGATGGTTGAATCCCCTGATGTGGAAACTTCAGATACAGAGGACCAACTGTGTTTTGGTTTCATGGGATGTTAGAATATATTGATACTTCCATTCTAAACTCTTCTTTTTTAGATTTGTGATTTAGATGTATAATGGCTAAAAGGGAAGACTCTTAGTCTCAACCTTGTATCTGTTATATATACTTCAATGTTTATTGAGTTAATGATTTTTAATGTCAGGAATTCATTCCTTTTTCATGTTTTTAATCACTGTATGTTAGCAAGTCAAATAATGTTCAATTCATAAATAAATTTTGTGTGTGTGTTTTCCCCTCTAGCAAAACCAGTGATCAGTCCTCTTGAACTTCGGATGGAAGAATTAAGGCATCATTTTAGGATAGAGTTTGCAGTAGCAGAAGGTGCAAAGAATGTGATGAAATTACTTGGCTCAGGAAAAGTAACAGACCGAAAAGCACTTTCAGAAGTAATTCTAAATAAAAATTTTAGTTTTTTAATAAAGATTATTCAAAGAATATGATTATTTAAATGACAGTTTTATTTTCTTTTTGCAAGGCTCAAGCAAGATTTAATGAATCAAGTCAGAAGTTGGATCTTTTAAAGTATTCATTAGAGCAAAGATTAAGTGAACTTCCCAAGAATCATCCCAAAAGCAGTATTATTATTGAGGAGCTTTCACTTGTTGCATCACCAACACTAAGTCCTCGACAAAGTATGATATCTACACAAAACCAGTATAGTACACTGTCCAAACCAGCAGCATTGACAGGTATGTAGCTCACATCTCCTGATTTTTTTTGGGGGGGGTGCATTTTTGTCCTGGAATGATAATTGGGGAGGAAAAAGTAGTAGTAAGATTCACATAATATAAAATTTTTTGACCATTTCACAGTATACAATCAGAGGCATTTAGTATATTCATAATGTTCTGCAACCGTCACCACTGTGTAGTTGCAGAGCATTTTCATCACCCTTTAAGGAAACCTATACCCATTAATCAGTCACTCCCCATTCTCCCTTACTCCCAGCCCCTGGCAACCACTGGTTAGTTTTTCATCTCTATGCATTTGTCTGTTCTAGGTGTTTCATATAAAAAGGATTATGTAATTTGTGGCCTTTTGCATCTGGGTTATTTCACTTAGTATACAGTTTTCAAGGTTTGTGCATGTTAAAACAATATCATACTGGGCTCAGTGGCCATTGCCTGTAATCCTAGTACTTGGGGGGCTGAGCTAAGAGGATTACAGGCACAAGGCTCAGCAACTTAGCAAGACCCTGTTTCAAAATAAAAAAATAGGGCTGGGGGTGTAGCTCAGAGGTAGAATGCTTCTGGGTTCAATCCCCAGTGCCAACAACAACAAAAGACACTAATTCATTCCTTTTGTGGCTGAATAATATTCCATTTTATAGGTATATACCATATTTTGTTTATCCATTTGTCAGGTCATTTGGGTACTTGCTAACTTTTGACTATCATGAATAATGCCACTTTGAATATTGTGTGCAGGTTTTTGTTTAAATGCTTATTTTCTATTGGGGGTATCTAGGAATGTAATTGCTAAGTCATAGGGGGTCTCTCTCTCTCTCTCTCTCTCTCTCTCTCGGCAATAGGGATTGAATTCAGTGGCACTTTACCACTGATCTACAACCCAGCCCTTTTTTATTTCTTATTATGAGACAGTTCCACTAAGTTGCTGAGGTGGCCACAAACTTGGGATCCTCCTGCTTTAGCTTCCCAAGTAGTGGGATTATACCTGATATACCTGATATATCTGATACTTCTAAATTTTAAGGAATCATCAAACTGTTCTGCACAGGTGCTGCATATTTTTAAATTCTGAAAAAGCAGCGTGTGAGAGTTCCAGTTTCTCTACATTCTCCCAACACTTGTTGTTTTCCTCCACATACATACACACACACACACACACACACACACGTATGTATGTGTGTATATACATATATATGTATATTCTACTAGGTCCATTATTGGAAGTTCAGATAGTGGTCTTCGACTTTTTGTAGAACTGTATATTCTTCCTTCAATTATGTAAATTTTTGTTTCATATATTTTTAGCTCTTCTTATTTGATGTATGTTTGTAATTATATATTCTTGATGAATTGACTCTTTTATCAATATATAATGTTCTGCTTTGTCTCCTATAACAAATTTTATTTAAAGCCAACTTTGTCTGATACTAGTGTATCCATCCTTGCTCTCTTTTGGTACTGTTGTCATTGAATATCATTTGGTATCCTTTTACCTTCGGTCTGTATGTGTATTGGCATCATATGTGAGTCTCTTTTAAATAACATATAATTGGATCATTTTAATCCATTCTGCCAGTCTCTACCTTTCAACTGAGTAGTTGTATCCTTTTATATTTAAGGTAATTCCTGATAAGATGCAGTAAATTCTGATGCTATCTACTGTATTTATAGCACAGCCCCCCCTTCCCCCCCCCACACACACACAAACTTGTCCTCACTGCAGGCACAAGCTTCAAGTGTGGAGTTCCCAGGTCACTTGCACTTCTGATCAACTGGCTACAAAATCTGGGATACCTGCTACTGCCTCAGTCTCAATAGTACACTGGAACAACTTACAGAACTCAGAAGAGCACTATCCTTATTTTTACAATTTTTTGATAAGGGATACAAATTAGGACCAGCAAAAAGAAAAGACACATACAGCAAGATCTGGGAAGGTCTCAAACCTGAAGCTTTCATGTTCTTAGGATATATCAACCTTCCAAAGCATCAGTGTCACCAGAAGGAAATTCACTTGATCTTTGGATATCTTGAGTTTTTATTGGGACTTTATTATTATGTGGGTGATTGAATTCAGTCTCCAATCTTCTGCCCTACTCTGGAGGTTAGGTATTATACCTCAAAGTACCAACCCCCTACTTATATGATTGGCCTTTCTAGCATGACCATCCCCTATTCTGAAATTATCTAAAGGCCTGCCATGAGTTACCTTGTTAGCATAAACTCAGGTGTGATCTAAGGGTCCCACCATAAACAACAGAGACACTTCTATCACTGGAGGCAATTATTCCAAAAGTTCAGAGGCTCCTTCCCTTAAACCAGGGACAAAAACCAGCCAAATTCTTTTGTACAATGAAAAGGGCTTGCTTCTGCCATTGTTATTAGTTTTCTATAAAAGTTAATCTTGTTTTTCCTGAGTTCTTATGATAATTACCTTCTTTTGTATTTGATTGAATTTTTCTAGTCTACCCTTTTTTATTTCTTCTTATTTCCTTTTATATTTAATTAATAAGCTATTTTGTAGAGTAGTTTTAGGTTTACAGAAAAATTGAACCAAGAGTCCACATATGCACAGCTTCCCCCACTATCAACATCTTATATCTTGCTACATTTTTTTATGATTGGCAAATCTACATTGACAAATCATATCACCCAAAGTCCATATTTTACATCAGCCCTTGCTCTTGGTTTTGTACATTCTATAGTTGTGACAAATGTATGACATATATCTACTGTGATAATATTATACAAAATAGTTCTACTGCTCTAAAAATCCTCTGTGCTCTATTCATACCTCCCTTCCCCCACCCCAGCCCCTGACAACAACTACTCTTTACTGTCTCTATAGTTTTGCTTTTTCCAAAATGTCACAGAATTGGAATCATACAGTATGTAGTTTTTCCAAGTTAGTTCTTTTCACTTTGTAATATTTAACTTTTCTCCCTTTACATGGTTTGACAACTCCCTTCTTTTTAATACTGAATAATAGTCCATCTTCTGGATGTACTAGTTTATTCATTCATATACTGAAGGACATCTTAGTTGTCGCCAAGTTTTGGTAATTATAAAGTTACTTATAAACATCCATGTTGCAGGTTTAAGTTATTTTTTTCCTAGTGCTTACCCTGGCTATTACAACTAACATCCTAAATTTGTAACAGTCTTGTTTGAATTGATACTAACTTTGTTTCAAGTTACTATCTAATGTCCTTTCATTTCAATCTAAATGACTTCTTTTTTTTTTTTTTGCGGTATCAGGGATTGAACACAGGGGCGTTCTACCTCCGTGCTCCGCGCTCCGCCCCCGGCCCTATTTTTTATACTTTATTTTGAAACCGGGTCTCACGAAGTTGCAGAGGGCCTCACTAAGTAGAGAGAGAGAGAGAGAGAGAGAGAGAGAGAGAGAGCTGAGTCTGGCTGCGAACCTGGATCCTCTGGTCTCCACCTCCCAAAGTACTGGGATTACAAGGGTGCCCCACCACGCCCGGCTCTAAATGACTTCTTTAGCATTTCTTCTGAGCTGGTCTCTTAGTGAGAAACCGCAATAGTTCTGTTTATATGGGACTCCTTGATTTTTTTTTCTTTATTTTTAAGTGAAAGTTCTGCTAGGTACAGAATTCCTGGTTGATTTGGGTTTTGTGTTTGTTTTCCTTTCAAAGGCACTTCAGAAGTGTCATCCTACTCCCTCCAGACCTTTATGCTTTCTAAAGAGAAATCAGCTGTTAATTTAATCAGAGATTCCTTGTGAGGAGTGAAGTGCTTCACTCTTGTAGGATTCTCTCCTTGTCTTTGACTTTTCATGGTTTGATTTTAATGTGTCTTAGAGTGGATCTCAGTTTTTCCTGTTTAGTGTCTTTGAGCCGTTTGATGTATACTGTTTCATATCTTTCAGCAAATTTGGGAAGTTTTCAGTCATTATTTTTTAAATTATTCTTTCCACTTTGTTCCCCTTTAGGACTTCCATTATTCATGTATCTGCACACTGTATGGTGTTCTACATTTCATTTAGGCTCAGTGTACTGAATTTTTTTCTGCCTGCTGAAATCTGATACTCTCTTTAGTATTTTTTTTTCCATTTTAGTTATTGTACTTTTCAGCTCCAGGATTTCTATTTGATTCTAAATATAGATATTATTGATATTTTCTATTTGTTGAGATATCATTCCCCTTGTTTTCTTTAGATCTTTTCCATGATTTCTTTTGAATTTTTGAGCCTATTTTAAGACAGTTGATATAAAATCTTTACCTAGTAAGTCCAATGTCTTGGCTTCCCTGAGGCAGTTTCCTTTAATTTATATTTTTTCTCTGAATGGCCATATTCTCAGATTTTCCCTTTCCCCAGAATATCTTGTTGATGCTGTATGTTGAATTGTTTGATTAGTGAATTTTATAATTTCATTTGTAAAGACTGTGTGTATTCTTTGTCATATGTGGTCCTTGAAGTGTCTTGTTTCATTAACTGAGTGGTCAGCTAATGTTTTAATAGACATTGTCTTTAATGCCTGAAAGGGGGGAAAATCAATTACCCAGTTTTTGCAATAGGGCTCTATAGTGTGGGAATATTGGTCATACTTTCAATTCTCACCAAGACAATTTACAGCTATGCTTTACTTGTGCAGAGTTGGAGAATCAAACCAGGAACTTAGGGTCTTCTCAGGTCTCTTCCTAGGATTCCACATACTTGCGCTTGGCCTTCTAGTGTCCTAGTAATATGTGGAAGCATTGCAGAGCCTTATTCCCCAAAGCATTCCACTTGCCAAGGTTTTTGGCTTGTCTTTTGTTTGCCCCAACTGAAATCTGGTCGCCCTAGGCCACAGAGGCTGATTCATTTACTTTTGAGTGTTTTTGACAAATGTCCTCCACTTAGCCAATTCTCTGCCCTTAGGTATTTTTTAGTTGGGTGCAATAAAGACAAGCCCTTGGTGTTAAGTCCTTCGGGGATCCCTCAGATGGACCAAAGCAGGCAACTACAATGCTTTGAGAATGAGGTCCTCTCTTATCTCCTCTGGCACCACAAGCCTACACCAGGCATACAGGCTGCCACCTGTCTTCAAGACTGTCACTGAGTTGATGAGGGGAAAGGGGAGTAGTACAGCAAAGATAAGTAAAAATTCCACAAAGCTCTCACCATTTCCTTGTCTTTTTTTATTTGATTAAGCATGTAAGCATGTTGTAAGTAAACCTTTGGCTGTTTTTCAGAATTCTGATAAAGTTGATTCTCTGACAGTTCTATCTTTCGTCTTTGGACTTTCCCATTGTCTGTCTTTTCTGATATCACCTACAAAGGCTTGTATGGTCCATATGAATATGACATATTTTTGTTACACAAATTTTCTAGAGTCCTTAAATTTGTTAGTATTACTGTCAACAAAGTCTTTACCTTAAAAATATCATTTAGTATTTTTAAATTATGAAGTTTTTTCCAGTTGTAAAATTGTCTAAAATATTATCATCAAATTCTAGTTAATTTGAGTATTGTTAATCAGTTTTGTACTGTGGCACACTTTACATTAAAGCTTAAAGGGAAACATAGTAAATTTTGCTATTGCCACTAATTAGAATCAGTCTAAGCCTGCAGTTCATAAACTGAGTTTCTAAACCTAAGGTACCCTGGGATGCCAAGATGAAGGGGGAGGAGCCAGAAAGTGAAGTACCTATTCAAACTGCTAGCTGAAAGTATACTTTGAACATGAGGTAGAACTACTGTGTCTTTATTTTGATGGCTGTGTATTTGCAAAGCTGGATTTTCCTTGGTTATTATGATTTTAAAACATACCATATGAGCCAGGTGTAGTGGCACAGGCTTGTAATCCCAGTACTTGGGAGGCTGAGACAGGAGGATCGCAGGGAGGCTGAGACAGGAGGATCGCAGGTTTGCAAACAAGTGAGACCCTGTTTCAAAATAAGGAATAAAGCCGGGCGTGGTGGCGCACGCTTGTAATCCCAGTACTTGGGAGACTGAGACTGGAGGATACGGGTTCGCCGCCAGCCTCAGCTACTTAGTGAGGCCCTCCGCAATTTAGTGAGGCCCTGTTCCAAAATAAAGAATAAAAACCAGGACTGGGATTGTAGCTCGGAGATAGAATGCCCCTGGGTTCAATCCCTAGTACCGCAAAAAAAAAAAAAAATGCCATGTGAAAATTACCGTGGAATAGGAAATCAAGGTGGCAATTTTCAAACTGATGCCAAACTTTGAGACATTTTTAGAGTGCTCAGTTCTAAGTTATGTGTATTATTTTTTCAAATATTAATTAATTTGTTAAGATGTCAGTGATAAAGCCGGTCCGGCATGGTGGCGCATGCTTGTAATCCCAGTACTTGGGAGGAATAAAGAATAAAAGATAGGGCTGGGATGTAGCTTGGAGGTAGAATGCCCCTGTACCGCAAAAAGAAAAAGAACAAAAAAGATGTCAGTGATATCCTATGTCAATAAACAGAATTGTTATTTAACAAACAGAACTGTGTGTGTGTGTGTGTGTGTGTTTGTGTTAGGTACTAGGGATTGAACCCAGGGGCATTCTACCTCTGAACTATACCCCAGCCCTATTTTATTTTTTATTTTGAAACAGGTCTCACTAAATTGCGGAGAGCCTCACTAAGTTGCTGAGTCAGGCCTCGAACCCGCGATCCTCCTGTCTCAGTCTCCCAAGTACTTGGATTACAGGTGTGCACCACCAGGCCTGGCTCAAACAGAACTCTTAAATAGCTTTTGTCCTAGGATCACAGTGAAAAAATTATTTAAAACATTAGGTGCTGTTAACTGAGAAAGTATAGTATGATACCTGTGTATCCTTCTAGCCATATCTAATATAACTCCTACCATAAGTTAAAGTGGTTTATGTACAGTCCTTTATCACAAAGTAGTTTATTCACAGTCCTCTGTTCTGTTTAAATTTGTCTTTGCCTTATTATCCATCTTATTATATGTATTTTTAAAAATGAAAAGTGGGATATAGACCTGTAAAGAACAAAGACCTCATCATAGATGTATATATAATCCTAGGCCCAGCACAGGACATTTAATACATTCAACAAATATAAGTAAATAGTATTTGATAGTTACAGGGTGAGTATACTTATTGTATAAATTTCACTATCTTTTGGCTTAGTGTTCAACACATTGTTGACACTCAAGAACTTCTTAATAATTCATTCATTAAAATACTATTTCAAATACTTGGAAATTAATATTTTTCAAAAAGTAATAAAACCACATTTTAAAAACTTAATTGATATGGTTGGGAATTTTTTTTCCTTTCTGTTTTAGTCTATTCTTCCCTCCAAATCTTAAACTTTAACCTCTTTCCAGTTCTGTCATCTATTCTTCATTCCCTTACTAAACTTAACTCAAAATGATATAAATCACTGTTCTCAAAAGTATATTACAATTTTTAAAATATTTTGGTTTAATTTTTTTAATTTCTTTATGCTCCTACTGGACCATAGATTGAATATGGATTAACTATGAAGAGAAATAGTATTAATAAAGGATTAGACATAATGAAAGATGAATATGAATGAATAGAGCATTTTCTCTTTTTTTTTTTTTGCGGTACCGGGGATTGAACCCAGGGGCATTCTACCTCCGAGCTACACCCCCGGCCCTATTTTTTATCCTTTATTTTGAAACCAGGTCTCACGAAGTTGCGGAGGGCCTCACTAAGTAGCTGAGGCTGGCCGCAAACCCGGATCCTCTGGTCTCCGCCTCCCAAGTACTGGGATAACAAGCGCCACCATGCCTGGCCTGAACAGAGCATTTTCTGATCTGAATTTTTTACTGCATGCTATTGTGGTTTGTCTCATTTAATGCTGGTTTCTTTTATGCTTATATGATTATAATATTGATATGTGCAAATTTGTTGCCATTTTGATATAAGGTATAATTTATTTTTTTGCTGTATATTTTGAGAAATTTACTAGTTTTTATAAGAGGAGATTTCTTCAGAATTAAAAATTTTTTACTCAATTTTACCAAGATATAATACTGACTTAGTAAAATAGCTATAAAAGTGGCTTTTCCAGTTGAAAGAAAGAAAAAAGCATTTACTTGTTCTAATGTAATTCATACTTTTTAAAATTTCATATTGTAGGTTATGAAGGTAAACAATGTAGTTTTAAGCTCTTTCTAATGTGGTTATATGCAATTGCAATTATGTCACTTCATAAAAGAAAGAAACTTCTAGATGTTTAATAAAGATCTTAACTCCCTCCAGATTTTTTTTTCTAAATGAAAGCAGGTGGTGAGTATTGTCATGTCCTGATATATTGAAATTACTAAAATATTTAATAAGCTACCAGGGTTTGAAGTAGTAGCCAGATGTTTTCAGTTTCCCCAGGATGACTTTTACAGCTGAGCATTTGCAGTGGAAATGGGCAAAGTTTGCCAGCTTAACAATAACAAAAAAGCAAAACACAAATACAACAAGTTGTTTCTTTTGAACTAAAATTAAAATGGATACCCATTATACTTAATCTGTCTTATCACTTTATACTAAAGTAAGATTTCCACAGCCTAAGGAAACATGAAAAAGACTGAAGTTCCACCCCCTTCCCCACCTTTAACAGCTTTATTGAGGCATAATTTACATTCCATAGAATTCACACATTTTTAAGTGTAGTTTTATGATTTTTTAGTAAATATATATGATCATGCCACTATCATCCATATCCCACTTTTAGAGCAGTTTTATTAAGGTATAATTGACATACAATAAACTACACATATTTAAAGTATATTGTTTGTTTGTTTGTTTGTTTGTTTGTTGTGTGATACTGGGGACAGAACCCAGAGGCATTCTACCTCTGGGGTACACCCCAGCCCTGTTTATTTTTTGTTTGAAAATAGGATCTCGCTAGATTATTGAGAGTCTGACTACTTGCTGAGCCTGCAATCCTCCTGTCTCAGCCGCCCAAGTACTAGAATTACAGGCATGTGTCACCATGCCCATCTTAAAGTATATAGTTTTTTGTTCATGGTTTCCAATGAGAAATCTGCTGCCATTCTTATCTTTATCTTTATTCCTTTGTATACCATGTGGTTTTTCTCTTGTTGATTTTAATATTTTCTGTTTATCACTGCTTTTGAGAAATTGAGATATGGTGCAATTTGGTATGATTTACTTCTGTTTCTTTGGTTTTGTATTAATTGAACTTCTTGGGTTTATAGTATTCATAACTCTTAAGAATTTTTAATCATTCATTTTTCTCATATCCCCTGTTCTCTTTGCTCTTCATCAGGAATTTCAATTACACATACATGAGGCTACTTGAAGTTAAATTCACAGTTAACATATGTACTGTTCTTTTTCCCTCTCGAGTCTTTTCCTTTCTTCTTTTTTGATCGTTTCTATTGCTGTGTCTTCAACTTCACTTTTTCTTTTGCAGTATTTAATCTGTCCCCAATTCTGTTCAGTATATTTTTAAAGAAATCTCAGTCCCCAATTCTATTCAGTATATTTTTAAAGAAATCTCAGATATTGTCCTGTTTATCTCTAGAATTTTGGTTTGGCTCTTTTTTATTTTTTGTTTGTTTATTTATTTATTTATTTATTTATTTATTTATTTATTTATTTTGCGGTACTGGGGATTGAACCCAGGGGTGTTTTACCTCTGAGCTACACCTCCGGCCCTATTTTTTATCCTTTATTTTGAAACCAGGTCTCACGAAGTTGCGGAGGGCCTCACTAAGTAGCTGAGGCTGGCCAGGAATCCTGATCCTCCGGTCTCCACCTCCCAAGTACTGGGATTACAAGCGTGCGCCACCACACCCAGCTTTTGGGTCTTTTTTTATTCCTTCCATATATCTATTGAACTTTTGAACAGATAGAATATAGTTATAATAATTGTTTTAATGCTCTTATCTGAACATTCCAACATCTATGTCAGATTGCCAAATATGTGGTAATTTGTAATATAGCAATAGAAAACAAATATCTAATAATTTTTGGTCCAATGGTAGACATTTTGAATTTTTCTCGAGTGCTGGATATTTTTTATGCCTATAAATATTCTCAAGCTTTGTTCTAGGACAGAGTTACTTGGAATAATTTGATCTTTTATGTACTGCTTTTAGCTTTGTTACGTTTAACAAGAGCATCATTTACTGGTAATTATTCTTTATTGCTAGAGCAAGTCTTTTCTGGGTACTCCCTGCACTACCCCAGGAATTGAGATTTTTTTCCATCCTGTTTGGTGAGAACATACACTCTTCCTACCTGTGTCCACTGAATATTGCTCTTTCTAATCTTTTCAGGTGGTTCCTCTGCCTCGGGTATTTTCTTCCTAAACAGGTGCCAGTTAGTACTTGGAATATGTTATAGAGAAACCTTCTGAAGGTCTTGAGTTCTCTGTCTGGACAGCTCTTTACTTAACGCTGCCTGCGAACTCTAGCTGCCTTACTGTCCTGGTTCTCTCCTTTCTGTCTCTGCAACTGGGCTCCACCTGAGTTCCTGCTCCCTGCACTGTGTCTTGGAAACTGAAGACAGTAAGCAGGACCAATCTTCAGGCCCATCTCATTTGTTTTCCATTTCTCAAGGATCACTGTTCTTCATTGCCTGTTGTCCGGTGTCTTTAATGCTTTTTTTTCACATATTTTGTCTGGTTTTTTAGTTGTTTGAATGGGGGGAGGTTGTTACTACTTCTTGATTAGAAATGTAAGTCCTTCAATAACTTTTCAATAATTAAAAACTTTAAATAAAATTAAGTTTTAATTATTTAAATTTAATAGTACAACTTTGCCAAGAAATATTCCTTCTAAAATTTTATGCTATGTGCAGTATCTATAAAGTTTAAATAATAAAGCAACAATTTTTTATTCTGGTATACTACGGTTAGCCCAAAAGATAACAAAGCCATATCTCCAGATGGCCCAAGTCACAATTTGTCATTTTCCTTTTGAACACTTTTAGTATTTATTCACCTAAGAAAATTGCAGTTATTTTATGCTTAATTACCCATAATTATGTGACTAAACCTGTCAAAATGGAATGGTAATATGGTAATTTTGCATCTCAAATAGACCAGGGACTGTTTATTTATGCAAAAAACACTGTGAAGTCCTTTTCTACATTAACTACATAACTATTAAACACAGCTGTTATCCATGTAATCAGTTTCTAATATCTGTATAGTGTTTTAATAGGTGTATTTTTTAACTTTATGTTCCCTCTCACCTTCTCTATCCACATAATTCTATAATTCTTCCATGTAATTATTTTTTTGGGGGTACTGGGGATTGAACCCCAGAGGCATTCTACCTCCGAGCTACACCCCCAACTCTATTTTTTATTCTTTATTTTGAAACCGGGTCTCACTAAGTTGCAGAGGGCCTCACTAAGTAGCTGAGGCTGGCTGCAAACCCGGATCCTCCAGGCTCAGCCTCCCAAGTACTGGGATTACAAGCGTGTGCCACCACGCCTGTCATGTAATTATATAAATAAGTATTCAGATACATAAGAAGTTTATGGGACTTATTTTATGCCCTCCAGACAGCTTTGGGAGGTGCTGTTCTTTTCTGTAAACTTTTTTTTTTTTTTTTTTTTTTTT
>PVJS01041637.1:0-17853 GCA_004027185.1 Glis glis
GGAGGGCCTCACTAAGGAGAGAGAGAGAGAGAGAGAGAGAGAGAGAGACAGGGAGACAGGGAGAGAGAGAGCGAGAGAGCTGAGGCTGGCCGCGAACCCAGATCTTCCAGTCTCCGCCTCCCAAAGTACTGGGATACAACTCAGATTTTTAAAATGTAGTTTTTACAGAATAGGGATATAGCTTAGCAGTAGGATGGTTCCCTAGCATGTGTGAGGCGCTGGGGTGGATCCATAGGACTGCCCAAAAAACAACAAAACATAGTTATTAGATTCTCAAACTTCAAAAAAATCAGAAGTTAATGGTAGTAGCCCAGGGATATGGCTTTTCCAAGGTTTCACCCCAACCACCCACTCACCCCAAGAGGCATCAGTATGCCTCTTCTGATTCCTCTTCAAGGAACCCAAACAATAAAAATTTCAGAAAGCATAGCCCTCCAGTTCCTAACATTTATTTGACCTAATTTAAATTTTTTTGAGATTAGCAATAGTCTTCTGCACTTTATTTATTTGGTCTTTTTGGGGGAAGGGGAGGTACTGGAGATTGAACCCAGGGGCATTCTACCTCCAAGCTACACCCCCCTTTTTATTTTTTGTTTTAAAACAGGGTCTCAGCCAGGCATGGTGGCACATGCTTGTAATCCCAGTACTTGGGAGGCCGAGACAGGAGGATCACAGGTTCAAGGACAGCCTCAGCAATTTATTGAGGCTCTCAGCAACCTAGTGAGACCCTGTTTCCAATAAGAAATAAAATCTGTCTGGGGGTGTGGCTTGGAGGTAGAGTGCCTCTGGGTTCAATTCCCAGTACTATAAAAAAAATAAAAATAAAACAGGGTCTCACTACGTTGCTGAGAGTCTTGCTAAGTTGCTGAGGCTGGTCTTGAACCTGAGATCCTCTTCCTCAGCCTTCCAAGTATGGGATACAAGTGTGAGCCACTACCCAGCTCTTTTGCACTTTATACACACATATAAACATAATCTACAGAGAATACCTAATTTTCTTGAAAAAGAAAATCACATAGCAACTGCAACATAAACCAACCTAAGCAAGGTCTTCCTAGTTTAGTGGTTTTTCAAACCTAGAGATGTCATTTGGAAAGAGGTACACAAGTAGGCTTCAAGGAACCCAAATACCAGGAACCTAATTAGCATTTTCATTCTGGGGGCTTGGGCTTTCCCTTATCCTTTTCTATAGCCATAGCAGCACAATTAACCAGGTTCCATTTTTTTTTAAATCAAATAGCTTACAATATTTTTTACCTTTTTAAAAGAAAACCCCCTCGCTGGCAGATTCAAGTCTCCCAAACATCCCGGACTCCATTATTGTCCCCAAATTAAATAAGTAAGTTTATCACTAACCTATCAACCAGAAATACTAAGTCTAGGACAATAGATCATAAAGAAAATTAAGTACCTTACAGACAAAGAATGAAATTAAGAGTTAATAACTTTATCAGTTTCTAAATAAAACAATTCAAAGTCTGATTTTAATAGAGAACATTTATTGACACTTTTGTGTGTGTTGGGGGGGTACTGGGGATGGAACCCGGGGCATTTTACCTCCAAGCTACACCCCCAGCCCGATTTTTTTTAATTTTTATTTTGAAACCGAGCTTCACTAAGTAGCTGAGGCTGGCCCCGAACCTGCGAACCTGCGATCCTCCTGTCTTAGCCTCCCAAGTACTGGGATTACAAGCATGCGCCACCACACCCGACTATTAACACTTTTCAAAGGCAATTCTCTATATTCATTTTGTTCCTTACAAAGGTTTAGATAGAGCCGGGCATGGTGGTGCACACCTGTAATCCCAGTACTTGGAAGGCTGAGACAGGAGGATCCCAGGTTTGAAGCCAGCCTCAGCAACTTAGTAAGGCCCTCAGCAACTTAGTGAGACCCTGTTTCAAACTAAAAAATAAAAAGGGCCGGGGCTGTAGCTCAGAGGTAGAACACCCCTGAGTTCAATCCCCAGTACCACACACACAAAAGAAAGGTTTAGATTGCATGGTTAAAACCATATCCTATAATCATGGTAAGAGAAATTTTTCCAGTGGGGGTGGGGATGCAAATATTTAGCTGACTCATATATTTGCAATATCACTCACATTCCTTCTAAAAGTCTGTTAATTTTGTTGATTATCTAACAAAGAGTTACAACTAGATGGGTATGTTCCTGACTCCTAGTATGTCCAATTTACAACTGGTAAATCAAAGTTAGGCAAATAGTCAAAGACTACAACAAATGAAGTAAGTTTTTGCTTTAAGGCAGACACTTGTGACCGAGAACTGCAGGACTTAATCCAGACTCCTACAAAGTTTTTCTCCTGGGCAATATAATTCTAAATTTGTCTTAAAAAGCAGTTACAAGCCCGGCATGGTGGCAAACACCTGTAATCCCAGTACTTGGGAAGCTGAGACAGGAGGATTGCAGGTTCAAGGACAGCCTGAGCAAGTAATGAGACTCTTGGCAACCTATTTCAAAACAAAAAATAAAGAAGGACTGAGGGTTTAGCTCGAGGTAGAACGCCCCTGGGCTCAATCCCTAGTACCCCCCATCCATCCATCTCTCTCTCTCTCTCTCTCTCTCTCTCTCACACACACACACACACACACACACACACACACACACAACAGTTACAAGGTGGGTTCAGGGTTTCTTTGGAGGAGAGGAAAATGTTAAAAAATTGTGATGATGGTTGTACAATTCTCAAAATACTAAAAACCACTGAATGCACACTATAAACCGGTGAACAAGTGAACTGCATGGTATATGAATTGTTTCAAGGTTATTTTTTTAAGTAATTTTAAGTTCTTCCTTAGCTCAAGGATGTTACTAATGTATATGCTTTCTTTCCAAATGTTAAAGGTTTATTAAAGTGGCCAAAGAATAATCACAACCAGTTGGGCACCGTGGCACACGCCTGTAATCCCAGTACTAGGGAGGCTGAGACAGGAGAGTCACATGTTCAAGGCCAGCCTCAGCAACTTAGCAAGACCCCGTTTCCAAATAAAAATAAAAAGAGCTGGGAGTATAACTCGGATGTAGAACGCCTTTGGCTTCAATCCCCAGTACCAAAATAAATAAATAAATAACCACAACCAAAAAAAGATTTCATGACACTAAAGATATTAGAACAAACAATACAGAGAGAGGGGCAGGCCAAAGTAAATCAACTCCATATCATTAACACTTCTATCATACAAAGAAATGTACTTAAGTTCCTCCTAGTTCCCTAAGGGTGGAACCAATAGGCTCACTCAAAGATGCTGACTATATTAAAACAAAGTAGTTTACACTTTGGCCATAAAGATGAAGGTATTAAACTAGTAACCACAGGAAGTTAAAGCTGAAAAAAAAAATGTGTCTATTGTGCCATCTGGAGTTTGATTTAAATCTCTAACTTTTGGAGACTGCCAAAGAAATTTGTGGAATCTGCCTATCTATGGCCAAATGTTAGATGTTTGAAGGAGAGAAAGTAAGTTATTAAAGCCATCAAATATATCCCTGTCAAACTTGGGAGATTCAAAAAAAGTATTTACTGAACAGCCAACTATTTTTTGCCTAATAGTTTTAGCCCTAAAATTAACCATCCCCAAACACCACAAAGTGTTACAGAAAATATAATTTGTCTTTAAGCAGACACTTAAGTATATCAAGTATATCACCTAAGTATCAGGAGGAAATTAAAGTTTGCATTTTAAAGGTAGCAAAAACAGAAACCAGTCTAATTTTAAGTTTATAAAATGTTCTTGTCCCAGAAAACAAGCCTGGCTATCTCTATGTACTTGATATAATTTGAAACAAAGGCTTATTTCTCTCTTTATACTCACAATTTAAGTATAGTCTTTTCTTGGCTTAATATCTTTATCACTTTTACCCTTACTATATTTTCACAAACTTCTATGTACTCCTATGCTCCCATATATAAAGTAATGTACACATCTTAAGTCTTTACAATCCACACAGCTTAGGACCCTCACTAAGAAAGCAGCTATAAAGTGAAGCTATGTAAGTACAATTAAAGATACAAAGGTAAAAACAAAAGGAAACAAGTTTTTTTTATAATTCTCCCCATACTTCCTAAAAAGTGAAATACTCAAAGTCCAATTCCCCTTTTAATATAACCACTGGTGTTCCCAAAACTCAATCAACAAAAATCATTTAGAACACAGGCATTATAAAGCTATCACCATGGAAAATATTTCATACCTCTTCAAGTGTTTTGTTGTTATATTTCAACTATATGAAACCACTTGTTCACAGTTAGCTTTCCTAAAACAAAACAGTTTCTACAACAAAGACTGTTTACATGTCTTAAGAAGCCTTTGTTCCAAGAAGACCCCTCTTCAAGAGCTATAAACTTCTGGAAAGATTCCTTTTTGAGGTTATATCAACAGCAAATACTCCCAAACTCTTTCCATTTGTCACAGGAGTTTGTTAAACAAAGGATGAAGCAAGCCCCCTCCACACAAAGGAGGTCTCCAAAACAGAGCACTGGTTATGTCTGTAGATTATTTGTTCCTCTTTACCCCCTTCCTCAGGCTGTAGTATATAGTACTCTCAATACAAAATGGTGGCCATCATGTCTGACATTCAGAGTAGGAAAAGGCAATACAATCACACATTTTGCAAAGACTGCCATTAAATATGCTAGCCCAGATAAGGAAATAGGTTGCCAAAACTAACCAGATCAACACTATCTTTTCGGGGGGGTGGGGGAGGGCTCTATAAAAGGCAAAGAAAGCAAGATAAAGGACTTACCCCAGCCCTAGTATACCACAATACCAACATGGAGGACAACTCCCAGGAACCTAACTCCTCACATTCTGGTTACTAAGAACTTACTCAAGTCGCCTAATTTCTGAATAAAATCTCATTGATGCAAATGGCCAGTATTCATCCTTCCTAACATCTGACACAAACCTAAATTGCTGGATATCAGAAACATGACCTATTCTTCAAGAATTAAAACCTTGGCTCTAACCAGCCCCGGGTGTAACTTCTGCAGGCCTCTTTACACTCTAAAAAGAAATGTACTTCCCTTAAGCAACAATATCAACCTTGTCCACTTCGCCGGAAGAAATGGATCTATTTTCAAACATTTTCCCCTATACTAGCTAACCAGTTATTTTCTTCATTTTCAAACTTGTCAAGAAAAAAACTAAAAGTATTGTGTCCGTGTTTTTATTTGGGGTTGGGGATGGGATAAGGACGGCTTATTCAGGACACTCCCTCAAAACAGCTTTCCCAAACAGAATGATTACATACGGAGTCCCTGCAATTCAAAATGTCATTACAACGAGCAAGTTTAAGGGAGAGAGGGGTTGAGGGGGTCCTTTCTCCACTTAAGGGAGGGGGCGGGGGAGGAGGAGAGTGGAGAGAAAATTCTTAAACTGGAGGAAAGGCAGTTAAACCTCCTTCCAACCGTCCCAGCCGGTCCAACCGTCGTTTAGGCCAAGTGGGACCATAGGAAAGGTGGGCGAAAACGGGGTGTCCCGTTCGGGCTGCGGAGGTGGGGGACGGGGGGGCGGCCGGGCCCCCTGCGCGTCGTTGGAGCCGTTAGGAGGGTTTGGAAACACCCACCCCGCCCTCGCAGGTCCGGGCTGGGGGGCTGAGGGGCTCCGCAGGCCGGGCCGGGATCCTCCGAGGGCTGGTCGTCTGACATCTCGGGCGACCCGCGCCGCCTCACCCCTACCCATCCCACCGACACAGCCATGCCTCCCCGGGAGCCGCGCGCCCGCCACGTCCGGCCAGCGCGGGCGGGCATCGGAGCCCACCGCCGCGGGTCCTGCCCCAGCGCCCCCGAAGTGCCCCCCAAACACTTGCGCCCCCATAACACGGCGGCTCCAGGCCCGGCCCGCGACTCCTCCCCGCCCCCAGCCGCCTGCCGCCCCTCCTCGACCCCGGCCCGGGGCCACCTGGAGGCGGGGGGCCAGGGGTGCGGGTGCCCTGGTCCGGAGGGTGGGGCGCCCAGGTGAGGGCCACTCCGGGCCGACGCCGCCACCACACAAAGGACTAGGGGCTCCCGCCGCCATATTGAAAACTTTCCTCCTCGCACGACAACTCGCAAGTCCCCCACCCCCACCCCTCACACACCCCCGCACCCCGGGGGCGGAGGCGAGCACCAGCCCGCCGAGCCGGCCGCTCCGCGCTCCCTCCCTCCACCCCGCGCCTCCGCCGGGCTGCGGCAGGAGCTCCCGCCGCCCCCGGCTCCTGCCACCACCGCACCCGGAACCGAACCCGAACCCCCGGCCCGGCCCGGCCCGGCCCGGCCCGGCCGCCCGCGCCCCGCCGCGACTCGGCCCTCCGTGGCCTGGCCCCCGCCCTCGTCGCCCACGCTCCTCGTCTCCCACCCGGGGCAGCCCGGGTCTTCCTCCCGCGGTCCCAACTCCGACCCCCTGGGCAGCCCCAAACTTGACGCGGCCTGCGGGCGGCTGTTCCCTTCCCCGCGCCTCGGCTCGGGCCCCGCGCGTCCTCGCTCCCTCCCCCAGCGCGAGCAGGCTCCGGGGTGCTGGCGTGACTCACCGGCGGCGGCCGCACCTTGCAGATCCCGGTCTGCTCGGCTATGGGCCGGATCTTGTGGATGAAGGCGAAGGGGTCCGCGAACTCTTCCCAGCTGGGCTCGAAGACCGGACACTCGGGGGGAGGCAAGAACTCGCCCAGCGGGCCCGGGCCCCCGAGGGGCAGCGCCGGGCGCGGGCCCGGAGGCAGCGCGGTGGCCGGCTCCATCACCGCGGGTCGCACAGGGCCGAGGACCGGGTGGGCTCTGGTACCTCGGCTGCGAGCCCCGCTCGGTCCGAAACCAGTAGAGACGCGGCTCGGGCGACAGCAAGTCCGACTTCTACTAGCAACGGCAGCACCTTGGGCTTTTCAGCCTTCCTCCGACGACGTCTTGCCGCTAACCCACGCCGTGCGCATCCGCCGCCACGGCGAGGAAAAAGAGTCCCACCCCCACCCCCACCCCCACCCGCGCGGAGCTCCCTGCCCCGCCCCCGAATCGGGAGGGGCCGGGCCTCCCGCCTGGGATGGGGTTTATCCCTGAGGTTCAGTTGAGCCAACATTTACTGATCATGCACTACGAATCTCAGTTCCTGCCCTCAAGAAGTTAATAGTCTGGTAGAGAGGATCAGACCTACAAGGTGATCTTACCGTGTCTGCACACGGTGCCATGACAGAAGTGTACACTTCTATCTAGAAGAGGTAGAAAGAGTATTGGGAATGGAGGACAAGGATTGTCCAGGTGGAGCGAACAGCTTAAACATAGAACAGCATGGATGTGAAAAGGCGATAGATGCAAATGTAGGAAATAAAATTAGTGACAGACTGGGGAGGGACCACGGGTATTAAGGATGATTTCAATGTGTGGCCTATCTACCTGAGAGGACACTGGCCCATTCGCATTGCTGGGATCTTCACTGAGATCAGACTATACACAAGAAATCATTCTAGATAAGAAGACAATGTATTCACTTCTGGACATAATTGAGTTTGAGGTGTCTCTAGTACATCTGGCTAGAGATCTCTAACAGACTATAGGGTATAAATCTTAAGGAATTATAGCCTGAGAAACCAGAACTGCAGATAAAAATCTGGGAGTTACTAGCATATAGGTGATAGCCATTATTTATGTATTGCTACTGTGTTCAAGGCATTGTAGGGAGGGGCACTGGAGATTGAACGCAGGGGCGTTCTACCTCCGCGCTACGCCCCCGGCCCTATTTTGGGTCTCTCGAAGTTGCGGAGGGCCTCACTGAGAGAGAGAGAGAGAGAGAGAGAGAGAGAGAGAGAGCTGAGGCTGGCCACGAACCCTGATCCTCCAGTCTCCGCCTCCCAAAGTACTAGGATTACAAGCGTGCGCCACCACATCCGGCTCCAATTTTATTTTTTTAAACAGGGTCTTGCTAGGTTAGCGAGAGTCTCACTATTTGCTGAGACTGTCCTCACACCTGCAATCCTCTTGTCTCAGCCTCCCAAGTACTGGGATTACAAGCATGTGCCACCTCGCCCGGATTAAGGCATTATTTTAAACACTTTGTATCGCCAGATGTGGTGGCACACACTTGTAATCCCAGTACTTGGGAGGCTGAGACAGGAAGATCACAGGTTCCAAGCTAGCCTCAGCAATTTAGTGAGGCTCTCAGCAACTTAGCAAGATCCTGTTTCCAAATAAAAAATAAAATAGGTCTGGGGATGTAGTTAGAGGTAAAAGTCCCCTGGGTTCAATCCCCAGTACCACCAAAAACAAAACAAAACCAAAAAAAAACCACTTTGTATCTTAGCTCACTGCATGCATTTTCACAATAATCATACTGGGTAGATAATGCTAATAACCTCCATTTTGCAGAGCAGGCAAGAGAGGCACAGAGAAACTTTGAGATAGGAACACTTTTGAAGCATTTTTTAAAGGGGGAGGAGTATGTAGAGCCCCAGAAAAGGTAAGAAAGGGAATTCAAACAGTAGTACTTCAACCTGGAAAAGACCTCTTTTATCCAGAAAGCAGCCAACCCCATGGAAGGACTGTTTGTCAATACCTCCACGAGGAGCCAGTGGAACCCCAGCCCTACTTTCAGATTCACCTGGAGGAAGGACATCTGTAATCCTTAAGGATCCTGAATGAGGGAGGGAGGGAAGGGAGGAAGGGAGGAAAGGAGGGAGGAAGAAAGGGGAAGGAAGCTTCCTCTTCAATAAACTTCCCAGAGCCACACAGCAGTCCTTGGAAGAACATAGACCTTAGCTCTCTAGGGATATGGGACCTAGATGAGCCTTTTCCTGATCCCCACTGTAAGGGAGCCTCAAGCAGCTGGCAATCCTATTAGAGAAAAAAAATCATTAGCATAAGAAAGATAGTAAACATAGCAAGTAATAATGGTAGAATCTAAGTAGTGGGTAGAAAAGAATTTGCTGCAATATTTTTAACTTTGCTGAATATTTGAAATTTTTTCATAATAAGGTGTTGGGGAGATAAATCATTATTGTCACTCTTTGCCCTGAGAGTTGTGCATGTTTGAGGATATTGCTGGAATTTATTTCCTGTCATGTGCTCTCTTTTGGAAGAGCAGTAAGAATTTTCACCCTTAATGTTAGCATCCCATGAAGTAGGTACAACTTTGACAGGAATTCTAGACAAATATGAATTGAGACCATTATTGAACTGAGGAACATAGGAGGAACAAGCCTAAGAAAATCTCAATTCTCAGCTGTATGCTAGGCCTCCCCCACGCTCCCAACTCTCAAGGTCTTCTAGTCTTGCTTCCTCCATTTCCGGTAGTGCCCCTAAATGATGGGACACTCTTGCTCCCAGATCAGGCAGCAGTTGTTTGGCTTTGCACGAACCCGCCGTGACGTTAAGGGAGGGGGCGGTTGCCAGGCTAGCGAGGGGAACCTAGGGACCGAGAAGGCTCTGCGGGAAGGCGACAGATCCCCGCCCCGCAGAAGACGCTTCGCCTTGCCCTTTATGATGTGTGTTTACATGCGCGGAGGGATCCCTCTCCAGCTGACAGCCACACCGCGGCCGGCTCTTCTTTTTTTAAAGAGCCTAGCCACAGGCGGTGATTGGTCGCGGCCAGGGCCGCATCAGCCTCCGGGGGCGGGGCCGGGGCCGCATTGTCTCTTCTGGGGCCGGCTGGACGCCCCAGAGGCCGGACCTGGGCAACCCCGGCCTGGAGGTGCCGGGGCTGCAGCTCTCAGAGGGCTGGGAGCGCGGCCTGGGCGGGGCCAAGTCCAGGTTCCCGGGAGAAAGCGGGGCTGCAGCCCTGGAGGCCCGAGCGGAACCAAGCTCCGTTCCGAGTGCCACGTCTCCAGGAACCCCCTCCTTACTCTTGGACGACACTCCGCCCCCGCCTGGGCCTCCGTCCCCCAAACCGCCCCCATTTGTGCAGCTTCAGATCCTTTGGACACATTTCTAGAGATCGCCATCCTCGTGCGGCCCACTCAGGCCCCAGACCTCACGCCCCCAACCTGGTGAACCCCATCCCCGGCCTGCGCCCCCAGATCTTCTGCCTTCGTCCCTAGATTCGCCCGCTTGCTGAAGCGCTCCCCAAAGCTGCTTCCGGTCGCCGCGACGGGAAGATCTCGCTCCGGAGTTCCAAACTGGAAGAGCGACTTTCCCGTCCCTCCCGGTCCCTCCGCGCACTGCCGGGGGACTGGACTACCGGGTGCGTGGGGCAGGCCCGGCTCTCCAGCAGCCGGGGCGGGGGCGACGGCTCTCACAGCACGTAGCGCACGTGTAGGGCCGTCTCCCCACCCCCTCCGCCGCGGCGCCCGCCGCCGTTGACTTTCCAGGGCTCCGGGTGTCGCCGGTGCGCCTCCCTAACGCCCTGACCTCGGGTCTGTGCGCCTTCCTCGAGCTGCGAGCTGCGTCCCTTCTAACACCACCCTCCCTCCTCAGCCCTGCTGAACCTCCTCCCGTTCCCCAGTGTCCCCAAATACACAGGCTAGTCCATCTCAGCTACTCATCTCCAATCCAGTGCCATCATCTCAGCCCACCACCACCTGTGGTGCCCTGGAATGTTTGATGTCAGATGTCCCCTGGAAACCCCCACAAACCTATGGTATTTGTCTCCTAATTTTATTTTGTGTATTCCCACAACGTCTTACTACCCTTTATCACTGCACTTGCAACCCGGCATTTGTCCTTTTTTCGCCAGTGTCCCTGCCCTCTCCCCCACACACCTGCCTCTCCCCTCAGACCAGGAGCCACTAGAGGGACAGAGTAAACTCCTCTCCCCAGCACCAGGCTCCTTGGTAGACGCTCCATAAATATTTGTTGAAAGGGAGGGGAAATGGCCTTGAGTTTCTGTCACTCCAGTTGGCTGAGGTGGAGCTTTGGGCTGAGCAAGAAGACTCTGCTTGCCCACACGAAGCTACAGATCGGAGTTGGGGGAGCCCACATAGTGGGTGAACACAGCTGACATAAACCTGTATTTCCCCAGTCTCCTCCTTTCATCCCCCGTCCAGCTTAATTCCCCAGAACCCCCTCCTCCTCTGCTCCCCTGGACTGGTCTCTTGTGGGACTTCAGTGTTCCCTGTTCTGTCTCAAACCCTACTGTGGGGGCTGCAGCTTATCTCTGAGCTTGCTGTTCTTGGCAAGCTGGGTCAAGGTCTTGGGGAGGCATCTGGTAACTAAATACCTCTTCCTCTTCCCCATCTCCTTGTCTTTTCCAGTTCTGGCTATTCCTTTTTGTTTTCTTTTTTCTTTCCATGCCAGGGATGGTACAGAGGGCCTCTCTATCCTAGGCCAGGGCTCTCTATCAGATCTACACCCCCAGCCCCTTCTCCAGTCCTGAAATCTCTTCTCTGCTGACTCAGCCCAACTGAGATCCAGGGTAGCTGCACCTTCAAGTCCTAAGCTTTGGTTTAACTGGGTGTGGGGCCCAAAGGGCTAGACCCTTGTATGGGCCAGATACTAGCAAGTGAAGTGTTCCCACGGTGCTGCCAGCCCAGCCCTTAGTGGTTGGGAGGGGCAGAGTATCCCACACCAGGGCTTCAGGGCGTTTCTTCCCATTCTGGTCCGGCCACTTTAGAGGCCTGAGACTCCCAAGGAGCAATCTTGTGTGTTGCTGAGAGAAGCTGTGAGGTGGAAAGGGAAACCCATGCTCTCCGTTAGACCTGCACCAGCACCACCCGCACCCCTAACTCAGGACTCTCAGCTGAAAGGGTTCCTTCATCATGTTTTGTGGCCTTGGATAGCTGGAAATGTTTGCAATTCCCTGTATCTGGGATGGAAGTCTTCAACAATATAAAAGGTTGCAACTTTATGTCAGAACCTTACAGAGCACCACCCCATCTCCCATGCCTGTTTAAGAAGGTTCTGAGCCGGGTGTGGTGGTGCACACTTGTAATCCCAGTACTTGGGAGGCTGAGACCAGAGGATCCGGGTTCGCTGCCAGCCTCAGCTACTTAGGCCCTCCGCAACTTCGTGAGACCCGGTTTCAAAATAAAGTATAAAAAATAGGGCCAGGGGTAGAACGCCCCTGGGTTCAATCCCCGGTACCGCAAAAATACATAAATAAATAAATAAATAAATAGAATAAAAAATAGGACTGGGGGTGAAGCTCGGAGGTAGAATGCCCCTGAGTTCAATTCCCAGTACCGCAAAAAAAAAAAAAAAAAAAAAAAAAAAAGGTTCATGCTGAGGGAGTGGCACAGCATCTGGCACGCTGTTAAATGCTCATTCCACTTTTTCTATTCCTTGGCAGGAAGGGATAATATGTGACCAGCTGGAAATACTGTTCTAACATGAATACGATAGAGCCACTGGCCAGAAGTAATCCTGTCTTATGAGACACATCAACCCTATGAAGTAGGTGGTATGATTGTCATCATTTTTCAGATAGAGAAATTGAGACTTAGAAAGTTTAATCAGCCCAAATCACACAGATAATAATAGCAAGGCTGGGGCTAGAATGGCTATCCTAGTGCCTGCCTTTGATCTCCCCGAACACCAGGCTGACTGCTCTAACGCTGAGGAGAGAGGACAGAGGCCAGATCTCAACTCCACCAACAACTGCCCCTTTAACCTGCAAACATTGATCCATTCTCTCCCTTCTAGAATGCAATGGCTTCAAACTTTATAATCAATACTTTTGTTGTTGTTCTTGTTTTCACAGTGCTGGGAATTGAATCCAGGGACATTCAGTCCCCAGCCTCTAAGTTATACCCCCAGACCTTTTTATTTTTTATTTTGAGACATTGTCTCGCTAACTTACCCTTATAGATTAATTTACCTATACACAGATTAAGCCCCATTAAGTAGATTTTGTAACCCATAATGGACTGTGACTCTCAATTTGGGATTAAAAAAAATACAACTCTAAGGTTACTTTTTCTTCTTTTTTTTTTTTTTTGGTACTGGTGATTGAGCCCTGGGGCATTTTACTTCCAAGCTACACCACCAGCCCTATTTTTTATTCTTTATTTTGAAACAGGGTCTCACTAAGTTGTGGAGGGCCTCACTAAGTAGCGGAGGGTGGCTGTGAACCTGCCATCCTCGTCTCAGCCTCCCAAGTACTGGGATTACAAGTGTGCACCACCATGCCCGGCTAAGGTTACTTTTTCTGTTGTTTGGGCAGCAGATATACATGGAACCAGGTGTGGTGATACACATGGGTAATACCAGCAACTCGGGAGGCTGAGGCAGGAGGATGACAAGTTAGAGGCTAGCCTGGGCAACTTAGCAAGACCCTGTCTGAAAAACAGGGAGGAGGGGGAGCTGGGGATGAAGCTCAGTGGCAGAGTACTACTGGTTTTAAGCACCAGTATCAGAAAAAAAAGCTGTACATAGACACACACAAAGGGAGACCATATGACTCTATTGGAAGAAGATAACCATCTACAAGCCAAGGAGAGAGGCCCTCAGAAAAAAAGACAATCCAAGCGCCGGGCGTGGTGGCCCACACTTGTAATCCCAGTACTTTGGGAGGTGGAGACCGGAGGATTCGGGTTCGCGGCCAGCCTCAGCTCTCTCTCTCTCTCTCTCTCTCTCTCTCTCTCTCTCACGCTCTCACTCTCTCTACTTAGTGAGGCCCTCCACAACTTCGTGAGACCCAGTTTCAAAATAAACTATAAAAAAAATAGGGCCGGGGGTGTAGCGTGGAGGTAGAACGCCCCTGCGTTCAATCCCTGGTACCGCAAAAAAAAAAAAAAAAGAAAGAAAGAAAAAAAGACAATCCAGCCAAGTGTGATGGCACACACCTGTATCCCAGTACTTGGGAGGCTGAGACAGGAGGATCACAGGTTCAAGACCAACCTTAGCAATTTAGCAAGACTCTCAGCAACCTAGTGAGATTATGCTTCCAAACAAAAAATAAAAAGAGATGGGGATGTAGCTCAGAGGTAGATAAGATTTGGGAGCTATCTCTTTCTCTCTCTCTCTCTCTCTCTCTCTCTCACACACACACACACACACACACACACACACACACACACACTTTATATATATGGGGCCAGGATAAAAATCACCCAGGGAAATTGAGTAGGAAGAAAAGAGAGCCAAGGACAGAGTTCTAGGACATGTCATGTTGACAGATTGGGAAGAAGATGAGCCAGAAAGGAAACTGGGAAGGAATAGTCCATGTAGAAGAATGGTATCACAGAAGAAATGTTTCAAGATGAAGGTAGTGGTCCACCATGTCTAAGCTGCCCAGGTTGAATAGGATGAAAGAGAATGGGAAGCCAGGCGTGGTGGCGCATGCTTGTAATCCCAGTACTTGGGAGGCTGAGACAGGAGGATCACAGGTTCGCCGCCAGCCTCAGCTACTTCGTGAGGTCCCCCGCAACTTAGACCCTGTTTCGAAATAAAACTGGAGCTGGGCGTGGTGGCGCACGCTTGTAATCCCAGTACTTGGGATGCTGAGACCGGAGGATCCGGGTTCGCGGCCAGCCTCAGCTACTTAGTGAGGCCTTCCGCAACTTAGTGAGACCCTGTTTCAAAATAAAGAATAAAAATAATAGGGCTGGGGTTGTAGCTCGGAGGTAGAATGCCCCTCAGTTCAATCCCCAGTACCGCAAAAAAAAAAAAAAAATTGGGCTGGGAGTGTAGCTCGGAGGTAGAATGCACCTGGGTTCAATCCCTAATACTGCAAAAAAAAAAAAAAAAAAGAGAGAGAGAGAGAGAGAGAGAGAGAATGGGAGAGGAAGCGGGCTAATTAATAAAGTCAACACTCAAGAAATGTTGCCATATAGGGTTGCAGAGAAGTGGGACAGAACTTGAGAGCATGAATTCAGGGAGGCATTTTGCTTTTGCGTCTTTTTTCAATAAGAGGTAAATCTCCTTTTCATGGTGATGGGGATGGTCCAGGATAGAGGAAGAAGGGATCATGCAGAAGAGAAAGAGGATAAATGCAGGGGTGAAGAACTTGAGAAGGGGAGAGGGAGTAGGAGTCCAGGCACAGGTATCAGGGGAACCAACAGAACGGAAGGAGAGGAGGTGGTAGAACCGCAAGGAAAGAAAAGGATGCGTCGGGGGTGGGGTTGGTGGCTCTTGAGCTGCTGGTCTTTATGATGAGTGATAATTAATCACTGGATTATGAAGCATGCACTGGTCACATGTAAGTCCCATACATGTGTGCCTCTGATGATGGTGAAGGAGGTGACGAGGACACAAAAGCAACATCACAGAGGGGGCCGAGCTCAAGGAGAGAAAACTGGGGAGACCTCAGATTGCTGTGCCCGCCTCTCCCTGTGTTCATTGCTCCTCGAGTAGCCGGCCCTCATCAACCCAGCTCCTCATACTCTCTCTTCTTCCTCTTCTAGAAGCCTCTTCTAGAAGGGACCTCAGCAGGCTGAATGAGAGCAGTCCTCCCACAACTGGTCAACAGCGCAGGAGGGACCGGAGGGGGACAGAGCTGTGTGTATGGGGGTGAAATCCTTTAACTGCAGTTGTAAAGCCTTTCAGTTCAGTGTATGTATCCATGTGCTTATGGTCTAGAAAAGTATATTTCTTTTACATCGAGGTTTGTATCTGGACCACCTGTGGGACAAAAAGTCTTTGCTTAAGGAAACCAGGTAAGAAAAATTTAATTTGTAAAGCTTTACTACTATATATATTATTTTTATAACTTTATCAGAAAACTACATAGCTAAGGGAGAGAAGCATGTTAACTTTCACCAGAATATAAACTGGGAGGCATCCCTAAAAATGGGAGAGATTAGAGAATAACATGGCCACTGGAGCAGAGAAATCAATGACTACAATTTCTTTTCCTTTATGCACTGAACACACAGGGAAAGAATTGAGAGCTGGTGACAGGCATATTAAACTCTTTCCTTTGACAATCTAGAAGCAGTCAGAGAAATATTCTCACTAGAGAAAAGGCACCAATAGAGGAAGAGGGACTCACCTAAGTACTTTTGAGGCTAAATTGCCCAGAATTCCAATAACACAACACTTTAGAAAAGATAGTTCTACTCTAAGTTAACAGAATCATGTTCCAATCAAGGTCTGTGAATAAGATTAAAGATTGGAATAAATTAAGAATATCTTTTCCCGTGGGGCTCGGTGGTGAGCTCCTGTAATACCAGCACTTCGGAGGCTGAGACAGGAGAATTGCAAGTTTGAGGACAGCTTCAGCAACTTAGTGAGACTCATAGCAACCCAGTGAGACTCTGTTTCAAAGCAAAAAATAAAAACAGCAGGGGGTGTAGCTGAGAGGTAAAATGTCCCAGGGTTCAATCCCTAGTGTGTGTGTGTGTATGTATGTGTGTGTGTGTGTGTGTGTGTGTGTGTGTGTGTGTCTCTCTCTCCCACACACACAGACACACACACACACACACACACAAAATCTTTTTTTTTTTTTTTGCGGTACTAGGGATTGAACCCAGGGGCGTTCTACCTCCGCGCTACACCCCCGGCCCTATTTTTTTATACTTTATTTTGAAATCGGGTCTCACGAAGTTGCGGAGGGCCTCACTAGGTAGAGAGAGACAGAGACAGAGACAGAGAGAGAGAGAGAGAGAGCTGAGGCTGGCCGCAAACCCAGATCCTCCAGACTCCGCCTCCCAAAGTACTGGGATTACAAGTGTGCACCACCACGTCCGGCCACACAGTCTTTTAACTAGGTCAGGAATGGTGGCTCACGCCTGTAATCACAGTACTAGGGAGACTGAAACAGGAGGATCACAGATTTGTAGCCAGCCTCAGCAACTTATCGAGGCCCTCCATAACTTAGTGAGACCCTGTTTCAAAATAAAAAATAAAATAGGGCTGAGGGTATAGCTCAGAGGTAGAATGCCCCTGGGTTCAATCCTCAATGCCCCCCCACAAATATATTTTATCTAAAAAAGCAAGAAAGACACTGACTTGATGTATAACTTAGTAACACTTCAATTTCAGCTATTTTAATAAGTAGTTTTATTTATTTATTTATTTATTTATTTATTGCGGTATTGGGGATTGAACCCAGGAACATTCTACCTCCGAGCTATACCCCCAGCCCTATTTTTTATTCTTTATTTTGAAACAGTCTCACTAAGTTGTGGAGGCCTCACTAAGTAGCTGAGGCTGGCCGCGAACCTGCGATCCTCCTATCTCAGCCTCCCAACTACTGGGATTACAAGCGTGTGCCACCATGCCCAGCTTTTATTCTTTATTTTGAAACAGGTCTCACTAAGTTGTGGAGGGCCTCACTAAGTAGCTGAGACTGGCCGAGAACCTGCGATCCTCCTGTCTCAACATCCCCAGTACTGGGATTACAACCATGCGCCACCATGCCCGGCTATAGTTTCATTTTTGTTTAAAAAAGGGCTTACTGGGGCTTCAGTTGGCCATATCACTAAAGTCCAGCAAAGCTGGGATTGGTGGTACACACCTGTAATCCTAGTACTTGGGAGGCTGAGACAGGAGGATCACAGGTTTGAGGTGAGCCTCAGCAACTTAGCAAGACCCTCACAACTTAATGAGACCCTGTTTCAAAATAAAATATAAAATAGGGGCCAGGCGTGGTGGCACACGCTTGTAATCCCAGTACTTAGGAGGCTGAGACCTGAGGATCCGGGTTCGTGGCCAGCCTCAGCTACTTAGTGAAGCCCTCTGCAACTTCGTGAGACCTGGTTTCAAAATAAAGTATAAAAAATAGGGCCGGGGGTATAGCTCGGAGGTAGAATGCCCCTGGGTTCAATCCCTGGTACCACATAAATAAATATATATATATATATATATATATATATATGTATATGTATGTATGTATATAAAATAGGGCTGGGGGTGTAGCTCAGAGGTAGAATGCCCCTGGGTTCAATCCCCAGCACATATATATATGATTGAACCCAGCATACATATACATATACATGTATACATATACACATATATACATATATATATATATATGTGTGTGTGTGTGTGTGTGTGTGTGTGTGTGTG
>PVJS01041638.1:0-17871 GCA_004027185.1 Glis glis
GGGAGAGAGAGAGAGAGAGAGAGAGAGAGAGAGAGAGAGAGAGAGAGAGAGAAGAGAGAGAGCGCTGAGGCTGCGAACCCGGATCCTCCGGTCTCCACCTCCCAAAGTACTGGGATTACAAGCGTGCGCCACCACGCCTGGCATAAGCATACATCTTGATTAACATCACTTTGGCAAGAAACACTTGTCATCAACATACCCCTTATCTCCTTAGTAGAAACTTTATTTTTAATTTCATTTCTCTATGTCTACATTATCACTGTCTTTTAATTAAGGCCCTAATTGGTTCCATCTTCCAACATATAAAGTTATGTAGTAGTTATTAACGTTCCCTGAAATACATCCTATACAAAACTGAATTATCACATATATTTTATTATGTGAAGTAAATCTATTATTTCTTCTTTTCATTTAAGGAGTGGCAAATGTAACATGTTTTGTTATGCATTGAACAAGAAGTATGTACTAATATTAATCAATCAATAGTCTCCAAAGTTAAGGCTAAAGCAGGATAAATTGTATTTAGAACCTAAGCACAAATTCTGGATATTAATATTAACAGATGCTATCTATGGTTTGGATGCAAAATGTCCCCCAGGCCTCATGCGCTGGAGACAGCCATGTTCGAAGGCAGGGCAGGACTGGAGTTGGGTCCTGGGGGCATGGCTACGTACTGTGTGCCCAGCTGCAGTGTGTTTCTCAGACCCTTTGCTCTGTAAGCTCCCCACCATGATACCCTGAGGATTTCCAGCCCTGGCTCCTGCTTGGCAGCCTCTGTAACATGAACTGTATACATATGGACTGAAATCTCCAGAACTGTAAACAAATAAACATTTTATTCCTCTAAGTTTTGCATGTTATGTGTTCAGGTCAAAGGGGTGAAAACACTGACTAAAACAATGGGGTTTAGACACACATGTTCAGTACATATTGCTACTTACCTTATGGGCAGGTACCAAATTTACTAAAACTGTATCCAAAAGCTCCTGAGACACTGTATCACCTTCACAAATAATAGAGCTCATGAGGTCTACCATGTGCATATGAACTTTTTGATTGTGTCCATTGCTGAAATTCAAAATAGATGCTTTATTAAAAATACAACTGAGATACATAGGATTAAATCCTCAAATGATACTGGCAAACATTGTACTTTATAAAAATGATAATAAAATAATGAAAGTGTATATATTCATTTAAAGCTTCCCTCTCGTCCATTTTTAAACCACATTCCTTAAATTATTTTCCCCTAATTTTAAATAATCTCACAACCAAAGTGATTAAACCAAGTTTTAAAATTCTACTAATTTTAAAGAATACACAAAAAGCTCAATAACCACATGCATTAAGGAGTCATAAAGAAGAGATAAACAATAAAATCTAAAATTTGGCTTATTCAAAATTAATACAAAATTAAGTGATTCTATTCATTTTGAAAACAGCTCTAAAAATAAAACTTAAATTAATCAAGTTACAACTCTTAGCCCTAGTATTTATCAAAACAAAGAGTTTATGTATATTCACCTGTAAGTTAGAAATTATTTAGTCTTATATTTTAAAAAATGATATATACTTAGTAAAATAAACTTACTTTATAACTGAAAATAACGTTCTGAATAGTTGGGTAAAAATTTCATTGCTATCTTCTAACTCAAAGCATATGTTATATGACTTGACCCAAGCAATGTTCTAAAAATAAGAGGTAAAAAAAGGTGAAAAGTAAATAGGTAAAAACATACAACTACCAAAAAAAGTTTAAAATGTTACTTCAAAATGTAATATATTGCTTACCTCAAGTAAATAAAAATACCTATTGAATTGTGGGCTCTTTGTATCCTCTAACCCCTTCAACTGCCTTGTTATAAACATAAATATATCCTTTAAAAAAAGACAATTTATTGTTTAGATTATGAATGCTAAATGAAAATATACATTAAATTTATAAAACTAGTTCAGCACTTATATGTATATATCATGATAAATTGTAAAGAATAAACTGGGTAGAATTTCTTAAAATACATCTTTATATAAAAAACATTATATTTTACTATCAATCATAAGAAAACATTAAGTCATTTACATGATCTTAAAGTTGAGAAAGAAAATCTTAATCTTACAGCAAGTTAAACAAATAGTACCAACAAGTGAGTCAACTAAAATTTATGCTATTATTAAAATTTTTAAATGTTGCAATAACAGAGCTGATCAGGATTGCTGGAACGGCACAATATATGACAATCTGTAGCAAAAACACACTTTAGGCCGGGCGTCGTGGCGCACGCTTGTAATCCCAGTACTTTGGGAGGCGGAGACCGGAGGATCCGGGTTCGTTCGCGGCCAGCCTCAGCTCTCTCTCTCTCTCTTTACCTAGTGAGGCCCTCCGCAACTTCGTGAGACCCGGTTTCAAAATAAAGTATTAAAAAATAGGGCCGGAGGTGTAGTGCGGACACAGAACACCCCTGGGTTCAATCCCCAGTACCGCAAAAAAAAAAAAAAACACACTTTAGGAAATTTAAAATTATAAAATTGCCAAGTGACAAGATAACAGATCACACACAGAAACTCAGAAATTTCAAAAAGACCCTTAGAAGTCAATTTGTCAAGCTTCCTATCTACTCATTGTATTTACTTGCTTTTCCTTCATTTTGTAATCTATTCCCATCTCTTGCTTTTGACTTTTTATTACATCTTCCTTTGTACCTGGGTAAAGACAGATATGTTATTTTGACCCAGGTTTTTACAAAAATGAGTTTTAGAAAAAAATGTAAATGTTTTTGAGAAGTTTGAAAAAGGCAAATGAAGCATGTTATGAATCAATAAGAAAAAAAATTATCCCTGTAAGTAAAGTAATAAACAAGCATTTTTAAAGGGAAGAAATATAATATGCAAATGACTAGGTGGCTTTTCAGGAAAAGTACTTGACTATCAAAAATATGCCCTTCAAAAATGGTTGTTTTGATAGTAGTACTATGTAAAATATGTTCTCTATGAATGGACCTTTCCCAGATTGTCTAAAAGAGAATGCATGTCATATTGACTCTGTCTGGAGATGGAAAGGTAAGTCAACTCTTTTATAACCCCCCCAACAATTACTGACCTAAATATGAAGCCAGGTGTATAAAAGGATTGCTGATGATAATAACAAACTGACAAGTGTAAAGGTAAAGATGTCTCAATTTTCTAATATATCTAACACTATTATAGACAAAAATGAAATTAATGTTAATCAAAACAGAGTGAAAACTATCCCATACATATCTAGAAAGAACACTTAAAAATATCAATTTCAGCCAGGTGTGGTGGCACACACCTATATCCCAGTACTTGGGAGGCTGAGACAGGAGGACTGCAGGTTGAGCACAGCCTCAGCAACACAGTGATACTCTCAGCAACCTAGTGAGACCCTGTTTCAAAATAAAAAGTAAAATAGTGTACACACTCGGAGGTAGAAAGTGTTTGGGTTCAATCCCCAATACCTCAAAAAAAAAAAGAAGAAAAAATCAATTTTAAGTACAATCCAATAAGTAGAAAGAGGCATTTAGAATAAGACCAAAACATTGATCAGAATAAAGGTTTCAGTTAACCCACAAAGACCCTAATTTCATCTCAGCTCTTCAATATTCTTCTCATAAATTGCCCTGTTATAAAGCATTTAAGTATCCCCAAATTAGAGATGTATAATTAGAAATCAAGCTACACAGTGGCAACACAACTATATAACCAGTTCATGTATTTACTTACAGTCTCTGACTATTCCCAAATCTTACAATTCAGATTTTCTTGGGGGTATGTGTGTTTATGCATTACTAAGAACTGAACTCAAGGGCAGTCTATCTCCAAACTACACCTCCTGCCTTTTTTTCCCTTTCTTTCTTTCTGTGGTAGTAGGGATTGAACCCAGGGGTATTCTACCTCTGAGCTACACCCCTGCCCCCCCCCTTTTTCTTTTGAAACAGATTTTACTAGGTTGCTGAGAGTCTAGCTAAATTGCTAAGGCTGGTCTTGAACCTAGGATCCTCTTATCTCAGTCTCCCAAGTACTGGGATTACAAGCATGTGCTACCACATCAGGCTTCAATTCATCTTTTAAATGACAAACATTGCCCTCTACCTCCCTCTTCTTGAGATTCTTTCACCAACCAAAATATTAAAAAAGCATGCCCAAATCAGTTTAGGAATTCCATACTTTGATTTTGACAGATTTGATCAAGTGAACAGTTTCCTCACTCCCATTATCAAGAAGCAACTTCATGAATCCAAGAACCGTGTCTATTTAAACCCAGTCCCTGACATATTAACCCACATCAACATTTGTTAAATGCAATAAACAGGGCTGGGGGTGTATGTAGCTCAGTGGTAGAGTGCTTGCCTAGCATGCTGGAGGCACTGGGTTCAATCTCCCAGCACTGTAAAATAAATATAAATTAATTAAGTTAAACAAATTGTCTACCATTTTTCACACTGTGGACTAATAAGTTTCCTACGGACGATTATTCTCTAACCCACAATTCCCGCAATTATCTTTAATAGTTATTTCTTTATATTTAAATTCTACAAGACCCATCTTGGTATCTATTGTATAGCTCTAATTCAGGTTTATACTATGTACTATCTTTTAATAAAGACCATGTATGGGTCTTCCACATGGATTTCCAAAATGGAAAGGAATAGCCCCCAAAATGGTATGGAAAGAAATTTAGCTAATGATGACATAATATTAATAGTGTTCACTGTACAATCTAATCTTGAAGATCAGAAATTATTTTTCAAAGTAAGTTCTAAAGAGCCGGGCGCGGTGGCGCACGCTTGTAATCCCAGTATTTGGGAAGCTGAGACAGGAGGATCGCAGGTTCAAGGCCAGCCTCAGCAACTTAGCAAGACCCTGTTTCCAAATAAAGAATAAAATAGGGCTGGAGGTGTCGCCCGGAGGTAGACAGCCCCTGGGTTCCATCCCAAGTACCACAAAAAGATAAGAAAAATAAAAAATAAGTTCTAAAGAAAATAAATTTTACAAAAGCTTGCTACAGGCAAGGTTTGGAAGAATCAAAAGAAATTATTTAAATACTTTAATGCCCCCCCTTTTTGTGGTACTGAGGATTGAACCCAGGGACATTCTCCTCTGAGCTATACCCCCAGCCCTTTTTTATTTTTTGTTTTGCAACAGTGTCTCACTAGGTTACTGAGAGTCTAGCTGTGTTGCTGAGGCTGTCCTTGAACCTGCGATCCTCCTGCCTTAGCCTACTGAGTACTGGAATTACAGGCATGCACCACCATGCCTGGCTAATTCCTATTTTAGTTGGAAAGATAAAGTATCAATCTTGGCAATTCTTTAAATCAGTACTTGCCTTTAGTTTATCAGGGGATGTGTAAGGAGCTTCAGGAGCATAAATCCTAAAAATATCAGCAAGGCAGCAGGCCACCAGTAAACGAACATCTTTATCAGGATGCTTGAGGAAAAAGTCTGAAGCAAGATGTAAAGCTAAATTTAGATAAAGCTCCTTTTCTTCTTCAGAGTCCTGGTCCATGTCCATGAAAGTTTTCACAACCATCTATGAGAAAACAAAAATAATAGAATAATGAAATGTTCAATGTAAAAATACAGTCGTCTGAAATAAAGGCCATATTAATTGATAAAGTTAATTCCAAATAAATATACTTTCATTTTTCCATAAAAAGTATCTATCTAAAAGATCAAGATTCTTATAAAACTAGAGTAAGTAAACAACTTTCTTTAAAAGACTAAGTAAAATACTGTTCACTTATTCAACATATATGCTAATCAGATTTTAAAAGTTTAAAATTAACCTTATGCAGTGGTCATTACTGAAAGAATTCTAGTATTTGTTGAAATATCTATTCTTACTTGTACAACTGGACTAAAAGGAGTATGTCCTTAAAAATAGCAAACCTTTTTTATATTTCCAATCCTTTCATTAGAAGAAAAAGCATATAGCCAGGCGTGGTGGCGCATGCTTGTAATCCCAGTACTTGGGAGGCGGAGACCGGAGGATCCAGGTTCGTGGCCAGCCTCAGCTACTTAGTAAGGCTCTCCGCAACCTTGTGAGACCCGGTTTCAAAATAAAGAATAAAAAAATAGGGCCAGGGGTGTAGCTCCGAGGTAGAATACCCCTGGGTTCAATCCCCAATACTGCAAAAAAAAAAAAGAAGAAAAAGCATATCCCTAGAGAAAAATCTAGCATGACAATTTATTTTCTTTCCATCTGAGCCACTAAACCACTCCAGATAAATGGTTTTATATAGTCAGCTAAAGATGAATATATAAACAGACTCAAGAATAGATATCAAAGATGCATCCTTAAACACTTGAAAAGTTACCATGAAGTTACTGTTGTAGCATCCAAAAAATATTTCTTGTGCAATGGTAAAAAAGAATATTATGTGGATATTTCACTGATTAAATGGCATCTATGTGTTGAACAGAAGGAAGATACAAGAAATGAATCCTTTTTCAAATATTTACAGAAGTGAGACAGAAACAAGAATGGTGAAGAATTATATACTTTAAATTCTGTGAAGAGCTTTCTCGAATTTCAGTTTAGTAGTAACAATGATGGCCTCAGTCTGTACTATTCTTACTTCAAATGAGAATTAATAAAATTGCCTAACTTAGTAAGAACCAACATGTAAAAGTTAACTCCAGTAGAAAGGTAACTATAAAGCATCCACTAGGTGGTGCTACAAATACTAAGCAATACACAGGCTCACTACCAAATATGTCTATGCCTTGGTCCTTTATACTGCAAGGATTTTCACTTGCTAACAAGCTAGACTTCTGAGTAATAAATGGTTCTATTTCCTACTGAATTCTCAGAGGAGCCATAGAAAAGTCATTCTTCACAGCGCAAACCCTCCGTTCTAACATGCCAGATGCCAGAACCAACAGTAAACTAATCCTTCCAATCTGGCACTACAGTTAAAGTAATATTATGTCCAGAGTTAGTCTCCTTACTTTTTAATTTTATTACTTTTAAGGTGTATGCTTTCATGGCTTAGGTATTTATGAAAAGACACAAAGGGGGGAAATGAGTTACGTATACAGAACTATATTTTTCCTTAGAATCTCTTCACAAGAGTGGAAGATGAAGTAATTTTGAATAAAATGTTAAAGAAAAAACCAGAGGTTATATAAACAATGTCACCCTAGATAACCAACTGTTATAATTTATAAGACATACAGTTGCTTATACATACCCAAAATTACTATCATCCCACATAAAATTCTTCTTATATTTCTCTAAGAAGGAGAATGCTAAAAATAGTGGGAAGTATTAATTAGGAAAATAAATGATGAAAAGGTATATTAACCAGATTGCTGGTAGGCATAAATATGTACAAAATAATGAAAGCATACTAACAAACACTAAATATGACAGTATGGAAATTATTATACCAAGACAAACAACAAAATTTGCTCAAGGTCCAGATAATGAAAATTTCTTATTACTTTTACAACTCGAATGGTGTTATTAATAACTCATGAGTCCTCTAAATTAAAGAAGATGTCTAAGAAAATAATATCTCCAAAAGACATGAAGTGCTAATCAGCTTTTAAGTACAGGCCGTCTGTGTTTGAGATTAGTTTCCTATCATTCCTGGAATAAACAAATCTGAGGAAATAAATATACTGGTTTCTCTAAAAATTCAATAGGTCAAGAGAATGCAAATGCACAGAAAAATGAAACATAGAAGGGGTTTGTAGCTTGGCTATTTTAATAAAATATATACACGCTCCTAACTAGAAAAAAATCCAGATTTTGGTAAATTTAATCTGCCTAAAGATGCCTTTTCTTTTGAAAACTAAACATCTGATAGCTGGCATTCTATTACTTTGTGTATAAATGTATAATATCCAGGTCTTTTGTGAAATTTAATTGTATTAATGTCCTTTTCTCCTTATAAAAATATACCATATAGCAATATAAAACAATATTTTGTTTTAAGGCTCCTGGGCTTTCAATAATTAGGAAAAGTTCTTCAGCACTGACATCCAGATAAATCATGATATATAAACAAACATTACACAATGTATTCATGTACTGAGACATTACATGGTACCCCACTAATATGTCCAATTTTTTATGCTTTTATATACCAGTTTTCTAAATGAAAATAATAATATATCAAGCAACATGAATGTCTGGATAGATAATAACACCTATAAAGAAAAACTGCTTAAAAATAAAGACAATCTAAACTAACCAATAAACGAACTTAGCAGTCTCCTTGCCCATGATGCCACTTTAACCATCTTAACAATCACAAGGGACCATCAACACGCTGAAGAAAAAGATGAAACATGATTCCAATACATAAAAAGAGACCCTTGTCATACAATGACTCCCTCGTACATGGAAGTTCACTGTCAATTGTGATTTGTTACATGTCAGAAGCAGAGGGAGAAGCTAACAAACTCTGTGACCTACTCTCAAAAGAACTTTCACAAGAAAGTAAACTACACCTGAGTACTCAGTACAAACACTTAAAACTTCCTTCTTCCTCAAAGTTAAGTGGTTGTTTTAGAAAATAGATGAGATAATAGGAAAAGGAGACAACTTTATAAAGACCAAAAAAAAAAAAGAATAGAAAAGTATCGTGGACTTGTTCCTTACACTCAAGTATAGGAAGCCCTAGAAATTCTAACTCCTACTGTTCCTTACCGACTCTACTCTCTTAGATCCTTTCTCTGCCCTTTGCTGCTGTAATTTGTTTTAACTTGCCCTGACAAGATAACAGCCCTACATGATCCCCCATGCTAAACAGATGCCCTAAACATGTACTCAATTTTACTCACCTTTAACCGTCTCACCATCTCCTCTTTAGATATTTTATCTGAAATTTCCTTGACACCAGGAGGATAGGTAATTTTTCCATCATTGGTCCTTGTCTTTGAATGAGCCATGATGGAAATATTGTTACCCCTAAAACAAGAAAATTATTAGATGCAAACAAAAATAGGTATACGTAACATTTATAATAAACATAAAAGGTAACTTGCCCCAAAGCAATTTATAATTCCCTCGTAATTTATAGTAATTCACTTATCTAATGAAAATCACTCTATTGAACACTTCCCCCAATTTTTTTTTCTTTGCGGTACTGGGGATTGAACCCAGAGGCATTCTACCTCCAAGCTACACTCCCACCCCTATTTTTTATTCTTTATTTTGGAACAGGGTCTCTCTAAGTTGTGGAGGGCCTAACTAGCTGAGGCTGGCCATGAACCTGCGGTCCTCCTGTCTCAGCCTCCCAAGTACTGAGAGGTGCACCACCACAACTAGCTACCCAAATTATTTTTTGAAAACAAAACATTATTTTCATTTCTATTAGTGGCAAGCTGTATTACTTGTATGAACCCCCCAACCAAAAGAAGAGAGGGGAGGGAAGGAGGGAGGGAGTGAGGGAGTGAGGGAGGGAGAGAGGGAGAGAGGGATTTGAAACAAACTTATTTTTTAAAGTACCACAAATTATTCAAACAAAAATCTAAGGAAAAAACAGGAACCCAGAGACTTAAACAGAGCACTGGATCATTATATCCACTTTCACCCTAAGGGCATTTGTCAATCCTGACAAAAATAGGATTCAATTTTAGTGATTTCATAGCATAAGAGGGACAGAAGTAAATCTGTACCTGTCAAGGCACAGAATCCAGTAAGAAACTCTCCTGGCATTAATGTGGAATTAATGCCAGGAGAGTTTCTTATTAATTAATGCTACCCCACCCGAGAAGATACACCTGCCAAGGAGAGAGTAAACCAGAACTCATTCTGTGCCCTTTTCTTCCAACCCCACATCCACAGTGAAGATCAGAAAGTCTGCTTTGGTGCTAAACAAGGCAAAGTAATAATGGATTCAGGGCAAAAACAGCTAGTTAGTTGTGGCCATAAGCCTGCACATTTGCTGAGGTTCACATGACCTATGTGGCAGTGAGGACATCAAAATACAAACTCAGCGACCCCCAACGGGTAGTATTCCCAAGCACCTAACATAAATAAATCCAAGTCCTGCTTAGAGAAGGGCACCTTCATCCTAAGCATCAAAGAAACCTCAGGATGTGTTTTTAAGACAAAGACCCATATCAAGTCAAAAATAACCAAACACCTAAGGAAACCAAACATTATGAGTGAGAACCAGCAGAAATAGCAGACATCAAGAACAGATCCAGAATTTTTCAGATATGAAAGTAATCAACAGTTCATAAAACTACTATACTTTTTTGTACTGGGGATGGAACCCAGGAACATTTTACCTCTGAGCTACACATCCAGCCCTGTTTATTTTAAAGCAGGGTCTCGCTAAGTTGCTGAGGGTTTCCCTAAGTTGCTGAGGCTAGCCTCAAACCTGCAATCCTCCTGTCTCAGCCTCCCAAGTACTGGGATTACAGGTGTGTGCCACCAAAACTGGCTCTACTTACAATCTTAGAGAAATAAAGGATGATTGTGAAAATATGTCCAGGGGAGGGGAATAAACTAGAATTGAAAAAAGGAACCAAAAATGAAAAATATAAAAACAAAAATTAAAAACTCAATAGAGAGCCAGGTGTGGTGGTGCACACTTATAATCCCAGTACTTGGGAGGCTAAGACAGGAGGATCACAGGTTCACAGCCAACCTCAGCAACTTAGTGAGACCCTGTTTCAAAATAAAGAATAAAATGGAGCCAGGAATGGTGGTGCATGTTTGTAATCCCAGTACTTGGGAGGCTGAGACAGGAGGATCACAGGTTTGAGGACAGTCTCAGCAAGTAGTGAGACTCTTTATCAACCTAGCGAGACCCTGTTTCAAAATAATAAAATAGGGCTGGGGCAGTTCAGAGGTAGAATGCTCCTGGGTTCAATCCCTAGCACCACAAAGAAAAAAGAAAGAATAAAATAGGGCTGGAGGTGTAGCTCAGAGGTAGAATGTCCCTGAGTTCCATGCCCGGTACCAAAAAAAAAAAAAAAAAACCTCAATAAGTAAGTTCATTAGCAGATAGTGAAAACTATTAGAATCAGTGAACTGATAGGTCAGAGAAAGTATCCAGGATACAACAAAGAGAAACATAAAACAAATATGAAGAAGAAAGGAGAGGAGATCTAACTGCAGTGTTTCATGGTACTACCCGAAGGAGAAGAGTGAGCAGAAACCAAAAACCTACAAGAGAAAGTTTCCTTTATCTGAGAAAAGTAGGATGCTACAATCTACAGCACAAATCATGTTTTTTTAAAATTTGCTTGTTTTGTTTTATTTTTACCTTTTGCAGTACTGGGGATTGAACCCAGAGGGATTCTGCCTCTGAACTACCCCTCCAAGTCTTTTTTTACATTTTTTTATTTTGAAACAGTGTCTCACTAAATCACATACATACTGGCCTGGAACTGGGTTCCTCCTGACTCAGTCTCGCAAGTACTGGGATTATAGGTGTTCACCACAACACCTGCCTATAAATCCTACTAATTAATGATCCATTGAAAGCTTTTATTTGCAATCAGGAACTACATAAACATTCCTGCTAGCACCACTTCTATTTTGACACTGTGATAAAGATGCTAATCAACAAAGGAAGGGGGGAAGGGGACTATTAGGATTAAAAAAGGAAGGAACCTAACAGTTATTATTTGCAGATATTAAGATAATGTATATAGGAACTCCACATGATTCACAAGTAAAACTTCTGAATTAGTAAAACTGAGTTTAGCAAGTATGCAAAAGAGAAAAAAAAATCAACATACAAACATCCAACACCTATAGGTAACAGAATACTTTCCTAAGCAGCCTAGGAAGACAGAAAACAGAAAAAGTGTATTAGAAAGGGAAAAATAAAATTGTCCCTACTTCCAGAAAGCATGATAGTCTGCATAAAAATCTCAAAGTATTCATCAAAAAAAGAGAGAGAAGAAAACAATTCGTTCATCATAGTTATGATACAAAATCAACATCCAAAAATGTATTGTATATATATATTAGCAAGGAAGAGATTGAAATTCAAGTTAAAAACACAATACTCCCCCCCATGCTAACAAAACATACACAGGACCAGTATGCTGAAAATCAAAAGGCATCAATGAAAGAAATCACAGAACAGCTAAAAAATGAAGAAATACATACCATGTTCATGAATTCAAACATTCAACATAGTGAAGATGCCAACTGTTCCCAAATTGACCTATAGATTTTAGGATTCCATCAACAATCTAGTAAGGTTCACAGACAAGCTTATTTTTAAAATTATATAGAAAGGCAATAGTTGAAACCACTATGAAAAAGAATAGAGTGGGAGAAAATAATTCTATACAATTTTTTTAACTGTGTGTGTGTGTGTGTGTGTGTGTGTGTGTGTGTGTGTGTGTGTTACTCGGCATTGAACCCGGGGAGGTCTACCTCTGATCTAAACCCCCAACCTTTTTTATTTTGACATAAAGTCTCACGAAGTTATTACACATTGGCCTCGAAACAGCAGTCCTCTTACCTTAAACTCCCAAATACTGAGATTACCAATTTTAAAACTTCCTATAATACAGAAACTACAATAAATAAGACAGTGTGATGTTAACTGAGGGACACACAAATAAAACAGAATAGATCACCCAGAAATAGACCCCATACAAATACACTGAATTGATTTTTTTCTACAAAGGTGCAAAGCACTTTGATGGAGCAATAAGTCTTTTTCACAAATATAGAGCAATTGGACATCCATAAGCAAAAATAAATAAATAAATAAACCTTAAATTGACACTGTACCTATACCTTACGACACACACAAAATGGATGCCAGGTAGATTAATAACCTAAATATTGAAGCAAAATGCAAAAACCCTTAGAATGTGATAAAGGAGAATAACTTCATGAGCTCAGGAAAAGCACTAACTAGCAAGAACCAAGCTTACAGCTGTGTTCCTTCATCCAAAGAACATACTCACCTAAGATCTAGGACAAATCATTCCAGGGGAAAGTAGATAAAGATGCAGCCTTTCCAATTCCTGCAAAGTCTGGAGTGGAAGTCTCTCTGCCTTACTTCGACAGAGACAAAGGATGCACTCATCCATATTTTTAAAATTAAGTGCCTATTTCTTGCAGAACACCTTAGGAATAACTATGGCGCAAAATGAGTAAGATGGATCTCAAAATCTACCAAGAGAAAGATAATCCCCTACATAATTAAATCATAGCAGGTTCTGAAATTATCTTAATTGAAAAAACAAGAAGCTTTGAAAAAGTAATATTAAAAGACCACTTCTATAAATGGGTATGGGTGAAGTGGTAATAATATACAGAACAAAAGGACAGAGAAAACCATTAGAAAAGTTCAGAATTTGTTAGTGGACTAGAAGTGTGACTAAACGAAAAAGAAGATGGAAGCAAAGGGAGCAAAATGGAAAAGATAAGAGCCAACAAAGGGACAGGATACTCAGTTTGCACTCAAGCAGTGGTACTGTAAGCAAAAGTTTGAAAAACATCTGTGAATATACATACACAGGTTGTTTCCTCAAAGCATGGCATATTTACTGGCCTGTCTACTAAGCAAACTCTCACATTTCCAGAACCCAACAAAGCTAAGAGCTAGACTCCTCCTACTACTAGTCACTACTACAAATAACACTCATCACATTGTACTTCCTATTTCTGTGTTTCTTCCCCTAAACCATATAAGCCTATTAACACATCTATTAAACATAATAGGCACTATTAGTAGTGTACTCAGGAAATACATGCTGAATGAATGACCAGAACTATTTTAAGAAATTGTGGTTATAGCAGGCAGTACAGACTAGACAGAGAAAAAAAATCAAATACAGTAAAACCAATCAGGAAACTGCCGCAAAATTTCAGGCAAGAAGTAATGAGGAGCAGGTAATGACTACAAAACAAGAAAACTGACTCAAAGACTTACAAATGATTGTAAGAGAGAAGTAGCAGATGACTATAAGAGTCAAAGCCTTTGTTCCTGGAAAGTCTTTTTTTTTTAATATGTACTGAGAATTTACTTAGTGCAATATACTACACTAGGTACTAAGAATGCAATGAGAAGCAAATACACATAATCTCTGCCTTTATCATAATAGAAATGGTAGAAAAACCAGAGAGAGATCAAATCAAGTCTTAGGAAAAATTAACTTTGGGAGGCGGAGACTGGAGGATCCGGGTTCGCGGCCAGCCTCAGCTCCCTCGCTCTCTCTTCCTCTCTCTCTCTCTCTCTCTCTCTCTCCCCCCTTAGTGAGGCCCTCCGCAACTTCGTGAGACCCAGTTTCAAAATAAAGTATAAAAAATAGGGCCAGGGGTGTAGCGCGGAGGTAGAACGCCCCTGCGTTCAATCCCCAGTACCGCAAAAAAAAAAAAAAAAATTAAGTTGCATCTAGAAGGCGACTGTAAATTATAGGTCTAAAGTTCTAGAGAAAAGGCCAGGGAGTATGTTTGATCTACTGATCAATAAAGAAAATGTGTGGGGTGAACGGAGGCATTCAGACTGAACCTTGAGAAAATACCTCATTGATGGGGAGAGAGAAAAAATGGTCAGGAAGGAAAACAGAAAAGTCAAGAAAGGTACAAAAATGAGAATAATGGTTACAATAACCTAGTGGGGAGGGGAGGATGTTTGAAGATGGAGGGGTGATATACAGTGACAACTATTTCACTGAAAACATACAAAATGGCCTCAGCAAATTACTCCCTTAAACTTGGTAGGATGATCTTCAACAAAAATGTTTCTGGGAATGATGGAAATAAACACCAAATTACAAGGTAAGAAAAAGAGGGTGGGAAGGAAAAAAGAAGCAACAGAAAGGAAACAATGCAGAGGGAGGGAGGGAGGGAATAGGATCTTCACTTGTTGGGAAAAGGGTATAGACATACAGCTGCTCCCCTGAAGTTAAACAAAATGTTAAAAATGATAGGATATAATTTCTTTCATGTTTGAGGAATCTCAATTATTCTCCTTTAATAGAAGGCAGATAAAGCAAAAATAAAAAACTGTATTTTAAAAATATATTAAACTTCACTGTATTAAGAATCTATTCTATATTTAATATTCCCACAGTGTGTTGATTTCTCAATTTCATTCTCAAACTAAAAAACACAAACTTTCAATTTTACCAACAATTTAGTAAAACTATAATAACCTAGAATTTCCCTACTTTCTAGGGCTTATTTGAAACATATTCAGAAGGCAGGTAAATTAAAAAATTATTATATGAACATTGCTATGTTTATATTTTTACATTCAGTTTGAACAATATAAACACAAAAAATTCTAATACAAGAAAACATTTTATCTGAGTAAGATCAAATAAAAGTCATTAATTAAAAGAAACATATATCAGCATATTTTTAATCATGCTAATAGTCCTAGGAAGTCAATAAAATCATCATTCCTTTTTTTTTTTTTTGGTACTGGAGATTGAACCCATAGGCATTCTACCTCTGAGCTACAACCCCTGCTCTATTTTACTTTTTATTTGTTAAGAGGTTATTGCTAGGTCCCTGAGAGCCTCACTAAGTTGCTGAGGCTGTCCTTGAACCTACATCCTCCTATCTCAGCCTCCCAAGTACTGGGATTACAGGTGAGAGCCACCACACCCAGTGAAATCATCATTCTTCACTCAAAAGATATGAAAGATATTTTCATTGATGGAAAAGAAAAATAAAGCACAGGGATGAAGAGTAAGACTAACAGCAGGAGCAATAACAGCAACAGCAGTTGTATTTTTCAGTTGATCTGGGAAGAAATAAAAACTGGAATCTGCAATTTTCATGATGATTTTCCTTTTAAATTCCACAACAGATATTAAAATTCATAGCCATATTAAAGCAAACCAAACTACTACCAGAATCCCTAAATAATCATATATATTAAAAGCTGCTTCTCCTCTTGGAATTTCACTCTAGATTTGAAGTGGAATTAGAAGGAAAACAAGAAGTCCAGTAACAGCAGAAGGCAGTATTCCCCAAATTGATACCTTTTATAACCAGCAGATGGTGCCCTCCATAAAGACAACCCTTCTGGTACATAGTAATTAAACAGATTCAAAATTAGCCTTATTCTTGTCAAGGTACAACAATAAAACTAGTGGGAGTTTTTAACAGGAAAAATAAATTATGCTATTCTTCCTTAAGTATATAACTATTTAAATAAAAAGCTCTTCTCTATATATACTGTGGAATATCTCAACTAGCATCAATTTCTAACATCACAGTTGTGTTCTGTCAAATCTCTCTAATATTTTTATTAAAAACAATATTTCTCCATTACTGAATGATTAATATTTATCTGATCAGTAAGTCAATTCAAGTCCCATTATGTCAAAAAGTAAAATTATGTGCTTCTCTATTTACATCATATCTCGAGCACACATTCTTGCATAACCCCTTTCTCCCAGGAGACTGCCTCTACCTCAAGCTCTGCTGAGCGGGAACTTCCTCAGTCTCTCATCACCAAATTTACATGCCTACATAAGTTTGCAACCATTTTCTCCTTCCTTCCTGTTACCAGAAAGAAAGTACCTTCCTCACCTCAAAAACTAATTCCTGCCTGGCACACTTGTAATCCCAGTACTTGGGAGGCGGAGACCGGAGGATCCAGGTTCGCCGCCAGCCTCAGCGACTTAGTGAGGCCCTCTGCAACTTCGTGAGACCCAGTTTCAAAATAAAGTATAAAAAATAGGGCCGGGGGTGTAGCTCGGAGGTAGAACGCCCCTGGGTTCAATCCCCAGGACGGCAAAAGAAAAAAAAAAACTAATTCCTGCCGGGTGCGGTGGAGCACACCTGTAATCCCCGTAACTTGGGAGACTGAGACAAGAGGATCTCAGGTTTGAGACCTCCCTCATCAACTTAGTGAGACCCTTCAAAATGTAGCTCAGAGGTAGAATGTTCCAGGGTTCCTTTCCAGTACCCCCCACCCCCCCACACACACAAACTAATTCCCTCAAAAATACACAATATCACATTCTCTACAGATTTCTCAGACTTCCACTTCTGTTTCTTAAGGAATATCACAGATAATTCTCATGGCCAAATTCAGAAAACATTACAAAATACACCTTAAGGTGCTCAATTCATATTCTAGAACAGACAAGACTGTTTAAATCCTAGCTTAGCCCTCAGATATAATCTTAGCCTGTGCTACATCAAGGTGAGAAATTAGGTAAGCACCCTTAATTTCCACAAAAGACTGTCAACTTTACCATCTGCACATCTCTAAAAAATTGGACTATCAAAATAAACACAAACTTCCCACAATACAGACCCATGCCGTTTATTCTTTCATCAAGTATTTATTGAGCATATATTATACCCAGCCACTGTTGACTGGAACACAAAGAAAAACAAAGATTATTGCTCTCATGGAGTTTATTATAGTGGAGGAAAACAGGCAATGTGTAGGTGTGCTAGGTAATGTGAAATGTTAACAATAAAGGGTAAGCGGGGGAGAGAGAGGTTTTAGACTGCAAACACATTTGAGCAGAAATCAAAAAGAGAAAGAGACTAAACCATGCAATACCTGAGAGAAGAATATATAAGGAAATAGTGAGGCCAGGTGATTACAAACTTAAGCTCTCTACCCCGCAATCACCTATCAAAGAGCCCAGAGAACACTAATATTTAGAAGGATTTTTGAAAGGATTCAATTATCTGTCCCTTCCTCTAGATCAGGGCTTTCTGTCTCAGCAGTACTAAGGTTTCTGCCTAGAATTCCTTGTTATGAGTGGTGGTCAGTGTTTCAGTGCATTGTAGGATGTTTAGCAGCATCCTTAGCCTCTGCCCACTAAATGCCAGTAGCACATTCACACCACCTCCACCACCACCCCAATTGTGACAACCCAAAGTGTCCCCTACTGGACAAAATTACCCCACATAAAGAAGAACCACTGCTCTAGGTC
>PVJS01041639.1:0-17866 GCA_004027185.1 Glis glis
CTCTCTCTCTCTCTCTCTCTCTCTCTCTCTCTCACACACACACATACCCTATCAATAGGATGGATATATATACATCCTGTTGTTTCTGTTTCTCTGTACAACCCTGACTAATACAGGAAGAGTGGAGAATTTAAAACATTAGTTCTAAACTCCTAAATGGAAAGTTAGTATGCACAGTTTGCTTATTTATTTCACAGACATTTCTGTAGCATTTACTATATACCAGACATTAAGCATTTAACAATCATTAAGTCATTTAATCACCACAACAATCCTGAATTGACCAGGTCCTGGCAAGAAACAAACAACACACTCAAAGCAGATGAAGGAGGGGAGTTTAATGATGGGACTATGTATAAAAGTGTGAGCACAGTTAGAGGAATTCAAAAGAGAGAGTGAAGGCCCTCCATTCTCCCACCCAGAGCTACCACCAGAAGCAGAATGAGGAGGGGCAGGTACTAGAACCAGGAGACAAGGCCACCCAGCAGGAGTTGTGGCCTTTAGTTGAGGAAGGCAGCCACTGCCAACCTGTGGCCTGACAGGGAGAGAGCTGGGAGTGATTGCATAAATTACTAGAACACCGCCTCTCCCCTCAATCCCACCTCCTGACGGTGCTTCCATTAATTAAGCTCAGTCAAGCACCAGAAAGCAAGACAATTCTTAGATGCAGAGCACATAGTTCAGTTTCCCTGGGCACCAAGCAGGTGGAGAAGGATTAAAGTGGATCTGTCAGTGCAGACAGAGGACATTTAGCACTAATGATACGAGCTAGGTACTTATTATGCCACTTTACAGATGAGGAAACAGAGAGACAGAGAGAGTAACTGTAAATGTGTGGCATTCAGGAGAGAGATCTAAGATGACAAATGGATTGGGGACTTATCAACATATAGGTGATTTAAAGCCATGGGTTTGGATGGTGTCACCTCAGGGGTATTTGTGAACAGAGAAGAGAAGAGAGCTAACGGCTGAGCCCCAGAAAACTGAAGTGCTTAGAAATCAAGAAGACAGAACTGGGTGTGGTGGTGCATTCCTGTAATCCAAGTACTTGGAAGGCTGAGAGAATAGGATTGCAGGTTCGAAGCCAGTCTCAGCAACTTAGCAAGGCTCTCAGCAACTTAGTGAGACCCTGTTTTCAAATAAAAAATAAAATCAGTCTGGGAGTGTAGCTTAGAGGTAGAATGCCCCTGGGTTCAATCCCCAGCCCACAAAAAATAAAAAAATCAAGAAGACAGGGAGGATCTGGGCGTGGTGGCCCACACTTGTAATACCAGTACTTGGGAGGCTGAGATAGGAGGATCACAGGTTCGTGGCCAGCCTCAGCAACTTAGTGAGGCCCTCTGCAATTTAGTGAGACCCTGTTTCAAAATAAAGAATAATGGGACTGGGCGTGTAGCTCAGAGGTAGAATGCCCCTGGGTTCCATCCCCAGTACAGCAAAAAAAAAAAAAAAAAAAAAAAAAAAAAAAAAAAAAAAAAAAAAAAAAAAAAAGAAGACAGAGAGGATCAAGCAAAGGAGAAGTGGTCAGTAAGGTGGGAGGAAACCAAAAGAACACAGCGACCCCTCCAAAAAAGAAAAAAGTATTTGAGGAAGTAGTAGCTGACTGGCCAAAATGTTGCTAAAAAAAAAAGTAAAATGAGAACTTAAAAAATGACTAGAAATTTTATGTCAATGTCATTGGCAAACTTGACAAGAGAAGCTTCAGGAGAGAGGTAGAGGGGAAACAATCCTGACTGTAGAAGGTACAAGAGAAATAAATAGCAATCTAGTCTCCAGCAGCTCACAGCGGGACTATGACCTTTTCAACATTGCGAGACGCTGCACTTTATAGATGTAGAGTTTTATGGTGTCCATAAATTCAGAGCAGGGAAGATCAACATTATTGTTCATTCATCAAATTAAAATTTTCTAAAGAATTAACCTTCATGGACTCTTCAGCATCATCAGACATGGTGTGAAGTCCTATGTGCATGTGGGATGCGCTCAAGTGGACTGAAACACGGCAGCTCTGGCTGTCATCTTTCCCAGGCATGGTAGGGAAAACAGTATAATTTCAGAGTTGGAACAAAGAAGTCAATATTGTGATACACTTTATAATTACAGAGACTTTTTTCCTGCAATCGGCACATTAAGAAACCTCCAAGTGAGGATAAGATACAGAACATGGATCTGACTACAATTTATTTGGCATGACTAGTCAATATCAACCCCAGACCTAATCAAGATGTTTGGGAGAGCCAAGAATAAGGTGATTTGCACGGTTGGCCAGGCTATATAATGCCAATAGGTTTGACATTAACCAACCTGGTGATGTAAGAGTATAAAACTTTGGGTAGATCTGGAAACATTTCCACAGAGAAATGTCATGTATTCATTTGACCTATCAAATATTAATTAAGAGTCTCCTATGGTGAACCCCTATGCGAGTTTCTGGAAACATACAGTCTTTGAGAAAGGGAAGCCTCATTCAAACATCCAACTAACTATTCATTTTGTTGTCTAATGAGCATCCTAAATTTAACACAGTTAAAACTGGGCCACTGATCCTTATGCACAAACCTACTCTTTTGTTTGTTTTTTAGTATTGGGGATTGAACTCAGGGACAGTCTACCTCTGAGCTATACACCCCTAGCCCTTTATATTGTTTTTTTATGTTGAAACAGGGTCTTGCTAAGTTGTTGAAGCTGTCCATAAATCTGTGATCCTCCTTTCTTAACCAAGTATTGGGTTATGCCACCACACCCAGTTGCACAAACCTACTCTTTACCCCTTACTTACTATCTAAGTTAATGGCAATGTCACCTTTCTAGTCATTCAGGCCAGAACCTTGGAATCACACTTACCTTCTGATTTCTCTCATACTCATACCCAATGTGCCAGCAAAACCTATTGTCTTTACCCTCAAAATTTACCCAGAATTTGTCCACTTCTTCCCTCTGCACCACTACCCTCACCTCTTGCCTGAATTACTACTACAGTGGCCGCCTATCTCATCTCCTGCTTCAGCTCTTTTGCCCTTCAGTGTATGTCTACACAGTTGCTCACCCCACCAACAGTTGTTTCCTAAACTACTCTTCAGTGACAGGCCTGAGCCCACTAGGAGTACAGTCTGTCTCAAAAGGACAAACTGGAGGAGGAGGTCTATAAGGCCCTGGAAATAGGCCTTGAGTAAAAATTCCTAGGATAAGGGTTTCTGGGGCCCTAGGTATTTGATGCCTGGTCCAGAAGGGAGGACATAGACTCTTTACCCCAAGAGAAGAAGCACAGCTGGGGAGGCCTGGGGAAGTAGCCTCTGGGGCATGAAGCCCAGGACTACAGAGCCCCACTTGGCACAGTGTATTAGTTTCCTCTTGCTGCTATCACAAATTACAACAAACTTGATAATGAGCTTAAAACAACACACATTTAATCTCTTACAGTGATGGAAATCACAAGTTTGGAATTACTTTCACAGGGCCCAAATCAAGAGTTCAGTAGGGCTGCACTCTTTCCAAAGGTTCTACAGGGAGTATCTGTTTCCTTCCCTTTTCCAGCTTTGAGAGTTGCATTCTGTGGCTAGTGGCTCCTTCTTTCCGTCTTCAAAGCCAGCCACATAGCATCTCACTTCTGTGGCCACATTGCTTCTTCTGTAGTCAAATCTCTCTGTGCCTCCCCCTTGTAAAAACACTTATGATTACATTCAGGGACTGCCCCCAATAATTCATAATAACTTCTCCATCTTTTAATCACATCTACAAAGCCCCTTTTGCCATACAGGCTTGAGAGCAGTAGTGACAAAAGGGCAACAACAAAAGTCTGTACACAGTGGGAAAGGATCCTATAGAGAGGTCAGGAGAAGGTGGAAGGCTCCACTGGGGAGGCAACCTCAAGCTGAGTCTAGAAGAACAAAATTAATTTGGAAGGCAAAGAGCACTGAAGGAGGGCATTTCACAAAAGCATGGTACCGTCAGAAAAATGCAGGCCATTCTGAATGGGCAGAGCATATAAGATGTGGAGCCCAGAGAGGAGGTGACAGGAGGTAGGTCTGAGAGGTAGCAGGGGCTACACTGAGAATCGATTGCAGCTGGGAAAGACTGGAAGCCAAAAGACCATTTTGGAGGCTGGTTGAAGTAATCCAGGTAAGAGGTGACACCAGCCTCAGCCCCGCAGGGCAGAAGGGGGAGTGTTTCAGGCAGTATTCTCACTGCTGGGCCCGAACACCTGACACACAGAACTCTAGGTAAAGAAGGATTTTATTTGTTGTGCTTACAGTTGTGGAGATTTCAGTCCATGTCAGGCTGACTTCCAAGCAGGAACCAGGACTGCAGGTCCTCAGGGCATCATAGCAGGGAGCAGAGAAAGAGTGAGAGCTTATTGTTAGCTCATGGCAACAGGGGAGAAAAGTAGCTGCAGCTGCTGCCCTGGGAAAACACCATACCCGGGCACACCCCCAGGGGCCTACCTCCAGCCATGTCCAGCCATAGAATATGGCTGCATAGCTCAACACATGAGCTTTGGAAGACATTTTAAACCCCAGCCATAACTGGTGAGAAGAAGGAGATGCACTCAAGAGATCTCAATGACAGAATATTCTAGATTGAGTAAGTTGTAGGGGTTGAGGAACAGATTGGGAGTGAAAGGTGTTAAGTTGGGTGGATTCAGTGAAATAGGAGCATATGGGTAAGAGGCAGATTTGAGGAAGAAGATGATAAATCAAGTTTTCTATGCACTAAACCTCAGGATCTGTGAGATATCCAAATGGAGATAGCTGACCCCGTGGCTTTGGAGCTCACAAGGATGATTGTAACAGAGACATAATTTCTGTGCTCATTGAACTTAAGATGGAGGTGAAATCAAGGAAGGGAATAAGGAAAGACCAAGTTCACAGTCTGGGAAACAAAAATGTACAGAAGTCAAATGAAGGAAACCAAAAGAGAAGAGGAGACCTAGGAGGGGCATCTAGCCAAGACCTTGGAAAGCCAAGGAAAAACATTTTAAGAATAAAGTGCTATGTGTGTAAAGGCTGCCAAGAGGTCAAGTGAGATGGGGGTTGTAAAATGTCAGATTTAGGAACATGGAAGCCACTGGTGACCTAAGTGAGAATAGTTTTGATGGACAGAGGGATGAGACCTAGCTTGAGCATATTGAGAAGGAAATGGGAACTCTCCAATATTTTCAATAAATTTAGCTTTAAATAGAGGAAAGAGAGTGGTAGCAAGAGGGAAACACAGGGTCACAAGATGGTCTTTTCTTCTTTTTTTTCTTTTTCTTTCTTTGTGTGTGTGTGTGTGTGTGTGTGTGTGTGTGTGTGTGTGCATGCGCAACTAGGGATTGGGCATTCTACCTCCTAGCTATACTCCCAGCCCTTTTTATTTTTCATTTTCTGAAACATGACCTTGCTAGGTTGCTCAAAGACTCACCAAGTTGCTGAGGCTGGTGTCGAACCTGTGATCCTTCTGCCTCAGCCTCCCAAGTACTGGGATTACAGGTGTGTGCCACCATGCCCAGCTTGTTTTGTTTTTTTTTAAGATGGCAGAAATTGAATATATTAGAAGACCAAAGGGACAATACTACATAATTGGAAAAGTTGAGAATAGGAGGGAGGAAAAGGTGCTTGATAGTTGAGACTTGGCGAGGGAGGATGGGCTCCAGGACACGTGACAGGAGGAGGTGGGGACACAGCTCCCCTGCTCTGACAGAAGGGAAGGCAGGAATAATTGGTACTGATAGATCTAAGTTTATAGATAGTGGGAGGAAGTTCACAGAGTTCCTACCTGACAACCTCAATTTATCTGAAGGAGGAATGCCAGTTAAGAAACTATTACGAGAAGTATCAAGAAACCAAGTTGATAACATTGGGAACAAAGCTGTGTACTCGGCTGATCCTGCAATCATTTAAAGGTCAGACCCTACCAAACACTGCAAGGATGTAGAGCGAGTATTTTCATGTACTCACATTGGGGATGTAAAATGGCACAAACACTTCAGAAAATATTTTGGTGACCTCTCAAAAAGATAAACATATACCTACCACAAAACCCAACCACTCCACTACTAAATATTTACCTGAGAAAAATGAAAGAATATGTCTACATAAAGATTTGCACATGAATGTTCATAGCAGCTTTATATATAATAGTAAAAAACTTGAAACCACTCAAATATCCATCAAAAGGTGGATGGATAAATAAATTGTGGTACATTTCTGTGATAGAATGCTACTGAGACATGCCACAACATGCCGGAGTCTCCAAATAGTTATGTTGAGTGAAAGAAACCAGACAAAAAAGAGCGAATAGTATAAGACTCCATATATAATTTTTGAAAAGGTATAGCAACAGAAATCAGATTAATGGTTGGTATTGGAAGAGTAGGGATGAGAGAGAGGGAAGGGGTTGAAAAGGGGGGCAAGGGAACTTTGGGGATGATGGATATTATCATTATCTTAATTGTGATGATGGTTTCATTGGTGGTATGTTATTAGTCAGTGTTTCATCACTGTGACCAAAAAACCTGACATAAACAATTTAAAGAAGGAGAAGTTTGTTTTGGCTTAGGGTTTCAAAGGTTTCAGTCCACAGTTGCCTGGCTCCATTGCTCTGGGCCTGAAGTGAAGCAGAACATTATGGTGGAAGGGCATGGAGGAGGAAAGCTGCTCATGGCAGCTGGGAAGCAGAGAGAAACGGAAAGAGAGAGGAAGGGACTGAGGACAAGATAAACCTTCCCAAGGCTCGCCCCCAGTGACCTACTTGCTCTAACTAGGTCTCATCTCCCAATAATCCATTTAAATTATTAGCCCATCAAATGGATTATCCACTGATGAGGCTAGAGTCCTCATGATGCAATCATTTACAAAAATTCCCACTTTTGGACACTGCTGCATTGGGAACCAAGACTTTAAGTACATGAGCCTTTGAGGAGCATTCCAGATCCAAGGCATAAAAGTGTAGACAGATCACACCCTTAAATATGTACTGGTCATTTTAGATCAATTATACCTCAATAAAGTTGTGATAAAGTCAGAGAACAAACCATAGTATAATATCAGATAATTAAAAATGTTACTATATGAAGACAAAGTCCAAAGTTAATATGACATGATTTATTAGACAGAAAATGTAGTGAAATCCTCTCAAATTTATTCACCTGCTGTCCATTTAAGGTGGGAGTGAACAGGAAGATGGAGAGAGAGAAGGAGAACAGCTTACAGTGTGCTAAGGCATAAGGATTAAATGAGTTAGTAAGGATAAATTAAGTTATGCTGCAGTAACATATAACTCCAAAACCATAGCAGCTTCACACAACAAAGACTTTTCATTTAGACAATATTTACTGCAACACGGTCAGATCTTTTCTGTACAATAGTCTCGCCGTCCATCTGCTGGCTCTTCCTCTCCACTTGAGTACCTTCTCTATAATCACTGGGGCAGAGAAGGAAGCACTGAAGGGTCTTGTGCCAGCAATTCAATGCTTTGGCCCATAAATGACACTTCTACTCCCAACACAGTGTGCAGAACTAGTCACATGCACATCAGATACGTGGCCCCACCTGACTACAAGGGTAACACTCGAGTTCTCCAAAAGAAAGGTGAATCAGAAGTGGGTGAACTTGAGAAGACTTGACCCTATCATCTTTGCCACTCCAAAATGAACATCAAGTTTCAGGCAGAGAAGAGATTTGGAAGATTCAAACTCTGATTTTTCAAATATTATTTAAGATCAGACAGAAGTTTATGATCTTTTAATAAAACTTAGGTAATGAGGATGTTCGGTTAAGTTAGCAGAACACACTGTAAGAATTGGAGTAAGCATAAAAAAGAGATGTTCAAGAGAGAAGCCTGATTTTCTAGCCTTGGTCAGACTTGGTGGCTGGTCACACAGGAGGAAAGAATTGTGAAAGTTTAGCACAAACCCTTGTCCACAGACAAATAATTCCAAACCCATGCTGTTGGATGTGGTATTGAGATTTTGTGAATATGTAGATTGAGGGAAACAGTGCTAACTGATGGTGGTCAGAGAATCCAGAAATATCTGAATTCCACCCACAAAAAAAAAAAAAATAGAATCCCTTAGAGAAATAGTGAGGGACAATATCAAGTCAACATTAAGTTAAGGCAGGGTGGGGGGAGGAAGGAGGTTTTCTGCAACTACGACCTGTGGCCTCAGCACATAACCCAAGGACAGAGTCTTCTTGGAAGCTGAGCTAGGCCATTTGAATGGTCCGTTCTTCTTAGGCTAGGAAGGTCTAAAGAACCTCAGTCCAAAACTTGACTTGCTTTGCACAATTTAAGCCCTCAGTGCTCAAATGTAGGTCTCAGACCCTAGTCTCAGACCGTATGCTTACAAGACAAACCAAACCAACCTTAAACATCCAGACCTAGGGAGAAGAGAAAAAGATTAGAAAGAAGGGGATGGGGGTGAAGTGGCCAGTTAGCCTGAACCTAGCTAGCTCAGAGGAGGACAGCCAGAGGAACTGACAAAGCCTCCACACAAGGACCAGTGCTTATCCCTTCTGCTCCGGCCAGGCGGAAGGGAGTAAGCAGCCAGCCACTTAGCAGATGCACCCGCTGGATCAGCACTCTTGCCATGTAAGGAATGAACAGGAGGATGGAGAGAGAAGGAGAACAGCACTTTACAGCATGCTAAGGCTGCAGTAAAGATTACATGAATTAACAAAGTTAGAATAGTGCCTGGAAAAGGCCGGCAATATACATGCCTTAGCGGCTGTTATGCTTACTAATGTTGTTGTTATTACTAAGTAGACATTATGCGTGTTGAGTTTCACATAGTCTGGACTTTATAGCCTTAAGTGCATTCTGCTCTTCAAATTTCCTTCTATTGCACTCCTAAGACATTTTTCATGTTACTTCTTTTCAGTCATCTGCAAGTCTCAAAATTTGTCATTTTAATATTTTTAACAGCTGCTATGAATATAACATTTTTTATATGTTGTTAAGATATATCTCCAAAGCAGCAATCTGAATCAATATTATGCCCATTTTTCCAATGGATTGAAACTAAAGTCTAAGTATTTGCTTTAAAATACTTGTCTTTGATCTTCAAACAGAATGTTGGTATTCAGGAATATCTGAGCAGAATAACATTGACACCAATTATATCATCTCTGCTTCCCCAAAAACATATTCTTTGTGCAAAAAAAAAAAAGAAAAGAAAACCCGACCAGCAAGCACACACAATTTCCCTGTTTCTGTCTGTCTCTGGCTCTCTAATACAGACATATACATGCATACATATGCATGTACACACACACATACAGATACATATGCATATACACACATGCACACTACTCTGGTTTCTCTTCAGATCATATAAATCATTCGCCTTTCACATCATCATCATGTACTTGGGAGTCCCTGGGATTTACCAGGGCCCACTCATTAGGAAGATATACTACATATCTGGTAGTAACTTGTGTCCAAGGGTGCTCTGCAAAACTGAATCACTCCCTAGAGAAATCCAGCTATAAGAAAAGTACTGGTTAGGATAAACTCCAGCAGGGCCCTGAGCAGTGACTAGATGAACACAATATACACATGCAGATGGAAGGAAGGTGGAGAAGGACATACAGACACTAAGAGAATGTTCTGAGTACAGTCACCTATCAGTCCTTGCATGTTGGGCTGGGGAAAAGGGTCTTAGTGTGCAGGGGAGGGCTGTGCTCTGGAAGTCCCCCTGTGTGTGTCATAGTGTAACCAAACCGAACAATGATTACAGAGACGTGTAGTTGGGTGTTACTGTAATACAGAAGTAAGCCTTGTATTAAAAGAATAATTGCCCCTTAGATTTTTAAATTACTATTATTAAGAGGTATACACAGTAAATAATCGTGAGATGGCATTCTTTCTTTTAACTGGAAGGGTGTTAAATTTGTGTTTTGCAAATACTATATGCAAAGGTAATTATGAAAATGATGGCAGAAGGTAAAGACAGCTAAGCAATAATTTGTTTTAGGACATTTTGACAAATCCCATTTCCATCACTGTGGATGAACATCCGCTTTATTACTGAAACGGCAGACAGCTGGTAACGTTATCTTCTGTTGCTGAGGCATTTAATCTGTGTGTGACAGGTGTCACTGAACCGGCTAGAACCAGCAGGACTTTCCATACCATGCAGAGTGCACGTGAAAGCTAACCCACCTGAGATTTGCAGATTGCATTTAACTCTGGGGAAGTCTGAGAGTATAGCTCAGTGGTAGAGTGCTTGCCTCGCATGCTCAAAGCCTTGGGTTCAATCCCCGGTTCTGCAGGGGAAAAAAAACCCTCTGGGGAGCTTCTGGCTATATGCAACCCTTTTCCTCTCCATATAAGGCCACCTTCTCTATTTAAGGAACCAGCTGCATCTGCTGGGGGTTTGTGTTGTAGCAGCAGAGAGGGTCAGAGCTGGAAGGGACTTTGAAGGCCATCTTATACAGTTTGAGTTTTAGTGATATTGGGTTTCAGAAATTGGGTCTCTTACCTAAGATTTCACAGCTAGTCAATGGAAAAGACAGATCTGAAACTCACTTTACCCAGGGTTCCAGGTTTGTCTTCCCTGTACATGAGATGTTCAGCATGCTTTCGGCCATACAGTCCAGGCGTGCTCTGTGCTCTCCTCTGTCTTTGGAGCCTCTCTCTGCACTCCCTCTACTCTCACGTGCCACTTCCTTACATCCCAGGAAGGTGCCTAGGCCAGGATCCACCCCAAACCCTGGGGCCCACACTGTGAGCTCTAAGCATCCTTAGGATGGCTACCTAGGCCTGACCTCTGGCCAGGAGGGCGCTGGTGAGCTGTTTGCAAAGGCCGACGCTCTGCCTTCTGGACTACAAACCCAGGGCCCACAGTGGATGGTCCCATGGCTCCAGAGCCTGGCTCTTTGGTATGGTGAGGGGAAGGTACTGTCACATCTGACTCTACTCCAAGCTCTCTCCATTCTCTCCAAGCTCAAAGTTTGCTGCCTTCCTTCCTTGTATGGGAGCCACACAAGTTGGGATGACACTAGCCAGGAAGCAGAAGTTGGTGATGTCTGGGTCCACCGCGGCTGACAGGCTGCGGCTAAGCATTCAGTGAGTTGGTGGACCAGCTGAATGGTCAGCTCCGTGCCACACCACAGCCCAACACTCTTGGGCCATAAATTCAGTCCAGGACCAGTTCTGGGTCTTTTCCAGTGCTTGAAGCATCATCTTCAACAAGAAAACCAAGCAGTTGGCCATTTTAAGGGCTTTTGGAAAAGATTTTAGCCTAAGAAATTGAAGGAGTTTTCTACCACCCCCAACACAGTTTAATGTACATTAATGAGTTTAAAGTTAAAAATTTACTCTATTAAAAAATTAGAGCCAGGTATGGTGGCACATGCCTGTAATCCTAGTACTTGGGAGGCTGAGACAGGAGGATCACAGGTTCACGGCCAACCTCAGCAACTTAGCAAGGTCCTCTGCAAATTAGTGAGACCCTGTTTCAAAAATAAAAAATAAAATAGGCTGGGAGTGTGGCTCAGAGGCAGAATGCCCCTGGGTTCAATCCCCAGTACCACACACACAAAAAAAAAAAAAAAAAAAAAAAATAGAAGAAAATACAAGTAAGTACCTATCTAGTAAATCTCTGTACTGGGGAGGATTTTCTAAGCTTAAAGGCAATGAATGAAATCACAAAAGGACATAAGAAATTAAAGTATATGTGCTAAAACAAATCCACCACAAACAAAATTTAAAGACCAGGAACATAGTAAAGAAGATTTTGTGTGTGTGTGTGTGTGTGTGTGTGTGTGTGTGTGTACCAGTAGTTTATTCCTTTTATTGTTTTATGGCACCACTGCATGAATATACCATGAAATAGTTATTCATTCTCTTGTTGATTGGTATTTGTTTTTCCCAGTTTGGTGCTACCATGATTAAAAGCTGCCGCAAACACTCTTAAACAGGTACTTATTTATTTATTTATTTATTTTAAATGTGCTTTTTTTGCGGTACTGGGGATTGAACCCAGGGGCATTCTACCTCCAGGCTACACCCCCAGCCCTATTTTTTATTCTTTATTTTGAAACAGGGTCTCACTAAGTTGTGGAGGGCCTCACTAAGTAGCTGAGGCTGGCCAAAAACCCGTGTCTTCCGGTCTCAGCCTCCTGAGTACAGGGATTCCAAGTGTGTGCCACCAAACCTGGCTGAGAAGATATTTAAAATATGTTTTAAGCTGGGAACAGTGGCAAATACCTATAATCCCAGTACTTGGGAGACTGAGACAGTATTGTAGATCCTAGGCCAGCCTCAACAACTTACCAAGAAACTGTTTCAAAATAAAAACTAAAATAGGGCTGGGAGCCCAGCATAGTGGCACATGCCTGTAACCCCAGTACTTGGGAGGCTGAAATAGGAGGATCACAGTTTTGAGGTCAGCCTCAGCAACTTAGCGAGGGCTTCAGCAACTGAGTGAGTTCCTGTTTCAAATTAAGATAATAAAATAGAATAGGGCTGGGGGTACAGCTCAGAGGTAGAATGCTCCTGGGTTCAATCCCCAGTGTGTGTGTATATAAATATTTGTATATACTATATATGTGCATATGTTTTAAATACATCAATAATGTATAAGACAAAGGGGGCTACTTTTCTACATATGAAGAATTTTTACAAATCAAGAAAAATGCTAACAAGTCCAATAGGAAAATTAACAAAAATATGAAAGCTATTTCACAAAGGAAAATAAAGGCAATCGCCGCGGGCTCTGCTGGGAGCTGTCCGGACATTCTACATTGTCTTCGGTCTTCTCCTCTGAGATTCTTATCGGTTATTTTAATCATAATTATTTTTCTCTTCTGTTCAGACTCCTGAACAGAACACTTGAAGAGAGTACTGAGCACCAAGTGGTGGAAAAGTACAAGCATTTCAGCAATTCCCCAGGACACAGGGGACACTAGGCACTGGGACGGGGAGGGGGATGAGCCAACCCGGCTGCACTGTCGTTCATACTGCTCAGCCACCTCCCACACCTCTGCCATGCTCTCCCACGTCCACACAGGGAAGGGCCAGCCAGAGTCCCAGAGAGGCCCCTTTATAGATTTTTTTCACACCCAGAGACCTCACCCTGAACTACATGCTGCCCTTCAGAATCATCACTCTAGCTATCTTTGGGGTAAGGGGTGAGGCCAGGGCAGAGGCCTTTGATACCCAGGTCCCCCTAAAGTCTTCTAAGAGTTAAGTTTATATGCCAAAGCCATTGTAGGTCAGGAAGGATTTGATTTATGCTAATTGATAGCTTACCCTGGGAGTCATACTTGGCCTCAGCCCTGGACTTTCTTCTGAGTAGCTGTGTGACCTCAGGCAAGGCCCTTCACCTCTCTGGGCCACAGCTCATTCATCAGCAAAACAAGGGGCTTGGACTAAGAGGAGTTCTGAGGCTGTTTTGTTTTTGCCCGGTCACTCAGTTCTGAGCAGTTGACTGGCCAAGATCCTCTCTGTGATGGCGTGTGGAGAGATGCTACGTTGGATGAGAAGTAGCTCATTCCTCAGGATCTCAGTGGATAGGGGTCCCTTGCTTAACCATCTTGGGAGGGGAGTTCCTTACAACCAGAGGCTGCTTCATGCTTTCTGGCTTTGTCTAAGGCAGAAATGCTTTAAAACTTGGTGGAATTTCCCATTCTAGCTGTTCTCTTGTTCATCAAAGTCTCCAACCACATTGAAGGACAGTCTACAAAGAGACAGCTCTTCCTAAACCCTCAGTAGATCCACATTGCCACTAAAATAAAATCGATTTCCTTAACATGACCAGAAGAGTCCTTGATAATCTGATCTCTGCCAGCTTCTTCTCACCCACCTCCTCTCCCCAGTCATGCCAGGCACCTTTCAGTTTTTGAACGTGCAAGATTTCATCTATCTCCAAGCCTTGTGCGTGCTGTTACCTCCTGCTTTGACCACTCTTGCCTCTTTTCCCACCTCTCACCTGGCGGCTCATACTTGCTTCTTAGCTTCCTTGTTCCTCTACCTTAGACCAGGTTAGGTCTCCATGGGATGTTCTCAAGTGCCCTGAGATTCTGCCAGCCTGGCACGCTTCACCCTTTATGATAACTATTTCCCTAAATTGTCTGACTCCTTGCTAAACTGTTAACTTGCCAAGGGACCCTGTCTTATCACCACTGCACCCCAAAGCCCATGGAAATCCTGGTATGTAATAGGTACTTGAAATGTACTAATGAATGAATTTTCTTCCTCTTCATGATAAAAGATACCTTCTTTCTTGGGCACTGCCATAGCAATTGCCTTAAAAGCCTTAAAAATGCTCTAGTTAAGTAACTTAGCTATAATTCTAGATGATAGAGATGTCTAGGTGAGGCCGATGGCTTAGATGGGGTCCCAGACCATTCTGATGGCTAGAATGGAGAGGCCATTAGATATTGTCAGCACATCAGCTCAGGGAAATACTTCAGCTGTCGAATTATCAGATAAAAAGTTAGCCGGGCGTGGTGGCGCACGCTTGTAATCCCAGTACTTGGGAGGCGGAGACAGGAGGATCCAGGTTCGCGGCCAGCCTCAGCTACTTAGGCCCTCCACAACTTCATGAGACCTGGTTTCAAAATAAAGGATAAAAAATAGGGCCGGGGATGTAGCTTGGAGGTCGAATGCCCCTGGGTTCAATCCCCGGTACCGCAAAAAAAAAAAAAAAAAAAATTAAAAAAAATGAAAAGTGAAGAAAGTCTCTCAACTTTTAACCAAAGAGGGTTTTAAATCCTGCTCACTTCGATCTCTGGATCATGAGCTGATGTTAATTTCCAACTGCCGAGAGCTCCAGAATAGCAGGATATCTTTCCCCACAACACCTTACAGCCCTCAAGCAGCCATACACCAACCAGCATGGCTCAATCACAAACCTCTGGGGAAATCTGGATTTCCAGAGGCAGGGAGTACCACGAGGACAGCTGGGAAGTCTGAGAAACCCCCTTGCAGGTTCTACTACTCCTAAAGAGATATGCATCCGAGACTTAGCAAAATGCTTGTAAACACAGTTTCCATGTGGGACACGCTGCAGCCAAGCTCCTGACATTTTCAGAGGCAGCTGCAGCTGAAGAAAAATGCTTTCTCCTGTCTGAGTAAATAGAAAACTCCATATTTATATAAGAAAAAAACATGGAAATATAATGTGAGTTTCAAACAACTTTTCCTAAACCAAAACAAGGCAAAGATACCTATATCAAGATAGTTGTGATTTAAAATATTCCTTTAACCAAAGAGCAGTCCTCACTACCTGGGAAGGTCATCCTGTCCATCCTCTCTAAGACCAACTGAACTGGCTTTGGTGAGTAATGGGTGTTAGGTCATCCCTGACCTGGCCATTTTCTTTTTGTACAGCCATCTAGCTTCCATTCCTTCTTCTCATAGCCACTGGACTTACATAGTGTCCCATCCTCCTTTGCCAGGACTTGGTCAGAGGATCTAGGCTGAGCCAACCAGACTCTCTGTCCAAGATCTGAACCTTGAGTGCATGTCTCCAGGATGGAAACAGATTGCAGTGTCTCCAGGGATGGTGCCCAGGAAAACAAACTGGGCACTTTCTGCTGCCTCGATGCCCAGAGCTTCCCGGACCACTCTGTTCCTCTCCTGTTTCTCCATCCACCTGTTATGCAAACTTCTTAATAACTTCAACATAGAACTTTGTGCCTGAGGTGGCCAAACATGGTTTCTGTTGCTTACAGCCAAATAATCATAGTATAAACTCACTTTTATTTGAAAATATTTTAAAGTTCAAAACTATCATTACTTCGGGTTTCTGACACTGTGTGAAGCTTAAAAAGAAAGATGCAAAACCAATACATTGATAGTATTTGGGCCAAAACAAAACCACTGTTTGCAGAAGGTAAATACACTAAATGCTGAGAATGTTAAAGATAGGGCCATGCTTGATTTGTTTTATTTTCTCTGTATTCCAAATTAATTGTGATATGATGCATTAGATACCAATTTATAGTAAAGAAGGTATAAAATGAGGGAGGAATAACTTGTCTAATATTAAAGACAATGTAGAATTGTAACCTACTTACAAGAATTACAAATGTAGCCTTGGCCTCTTGTTCCAAATTTCTAGTTCAATTTCCTGCCAGGATTCTCAATACATGGTTGCAGGGTCAGCTCTTAATCAACTCTTAATCATCGTAGCAAGGAGCGGGGATGGCGTGGGCTCACAGCAATCATCTCTTGGTTAGAACAACTACCCTGCGATGTATTTCAGAACTAAGGATGAGTCACTCAAAAATACTCTTGCTCTTGTGGTTTTACAAAAGTCATACCAGCGAACAGTGGAAACCATGTTTATGACAGCCCACTGGGGTTGAAGAGCAGCTTCGACCCACAGCGGTTTTAAAAGGCTTAAGAAGAATAGTTCCTTCTTTTAGGCTCATTCATTTAAGAATTCATTTAGAAATTGAAAGAGACAAGAAAGCTCCTGTCTACTGTTCTATTTAAGAATAAACAGTTTAAAGGACAGTATGGTCTGAGTTGACTACCTGATTTTTGTGTGTGATTCATGTCGAATTATTTTCAAGCTGGAGGTCGTTTTATACTTTTATTTCCTATCTATCACTGTAACCAATTTCCACAAATTCAGTGCCTTGAAAACAACACAGATTTATTCTCTTATAGTTCTAGAGGTCAGAAGTCCAAATTCATCCCAATGAGCTAAAGTTGGGGGTCTGGTCCTTTCTGGAGGCTCTAGGGGGAATCCATTCCTTGCTTGTTCCATCTTTCGGGGGCTATCTTTGTCCCGAGGTTCCGGGGTGCCATATCATATTCCCTTCTCCCCCTTCTTCCGCCATTACATGGCCTTCTCTTGTCTGACTCTGATCCTCCTGCCTCCCTCTTATAAGGATCCCTGTGATTACGTTGGGCCCATGCAGATAATCCAAGATAATCTCCCTGTTTTAAGATCCTTAACTTAATCACATCTGCAAAGTCCTTTGGTCACGTAAAATACCATTCACAGGTTCTGGGGATTAGGATCTGGACCACTTGGAGGGAGAGCAAGCATCATTCAACCGACCATGCTATACTTTTGAAAATATAGAGTTAATAAAAGTATGTTAATATCTGTATATGTGATAAGTATACTATAACACAGCCCAAAAGTGCCCAAATTAGAGAGGAATCTCTCGTTTTTTGTGTTTTTTGTTTGTTTGTTTGTTTTTGGTGCTGGGGATTGAAACCAGGGGCATTCTACCTCTGAGCTACACCCTCAGCCTTATTTTACTTTTTATTTAATTTCAAATATGGTCTCACTAAATTGCTGAGGTTGGCCTCGAACCTGCAATCCTCAGCCTCCCTAGTACTGAGATTACAGGTGTGCACTGCCATGCCTAGCAGACTTATCTTTTAATAGCTCCATCAATTTTTCTGAAAATTGAGATGAAATTTTAAAATAAAAGAGCATTTGTTTCATAGCTATGATGCTAATACTTTTTAAATGATAAAAAATGTATGTTTTATAGTAAAAATATCAATTAAATCGAGTCTTCCTGAATTGATTAGCAATTTTATTCTAGGGACTCACGATTTATTACTATAAATACCCTTTAGTTTGTGTGATGAATGAAAATTTCTAGTCAGCATTCTTTCTGTTAGTCTGAAGAGGAACTACTAGGTGTTAACTATGAGAACACTAGCTCAGAACTCTGGTGCCTCAGCCCTTACCTATCTGGGACTTAATTAAGAATTAGGACATGCTGGGTGTGGTGGTGCATGCTTGTAATCCCAGTACTTTGGGAGGCGGAGACCGGAGGATCTGGGTTCACAGCCAGCCTCAGCGCTCGCTCTCTTTCTCTCTCTCTCTCTCTCTCTCTCTCTCTTTCCCCGTCTCTCTCTCTCTTTCTCTACCTAGTGAGGCCCTCCGCAACTTCGTGAGACCCGGTTT
>PVJS01041640.1:0-17868 GCA_004027185.1 Glis glis
AGGAGAGGAGAGGAGAGGAGGAGAGGAGGAGAGGAGGAGAGGAGAGGAGGAGAGAGGAGAGGAGAGGAGAAGAGAGGAGAGGAGAGGAGGAGAGGAGAGGAGGAGAGAGGAGAGGGTCTGCCCATGGAGCTGCTGGCTGTGTAATCAGCTCCTGAATTATCATGAGGTGCCTCATGGTTTTCTCATGGTGTCTGAAATATCCAGGCTCCAACGGAGAGGGGAGTAACGAAAAGAAAGAATGGCGTTCCACTTGGCATCATGTCCACTTTGTCCACTGGATTGGAGATCTACCCCCCAAAGAAGGCTCTTTAGCGAAAAAAATACTAGAAGACAAATGTCAGTTTACAGAATGTAATAAACCTGTTAGTGTTTACGGTACAGATGCTGACACTGTTTAACCTAATAGCAAGCTGTCGGGTAAGCATCTTTCAGAGGGTAATTAAAAGGCTCCTAGATGCTCTGAAACCAATTATATTAAATTTTCATTCATAGGAAATGCTCAAGACTTCAGGTAAAAACAAAATCCAGAATTCATGACCCAACCGAAGATGTCTTCCAGCCAGGGGCGACACGGATAGTTCCAGGGGAAGTCCCAATTAAAGACGAGGGCTTGGTTACGAAGGTAGAGACCTCAAATCAGCTTTCCGCTGACCCAACCCAGTGCCACTTTAATGAAAGGGAGAAAAAGTCCACTATGGCAGCATCGCCAAGTAGACATTATAAGAAAAATTATAAGAAAGAATCAGTTACTTTTCTGTGGAAAAAAATACCTAAAGAAAGGTGTGGGCCTGCTTGAAGAAGTTTCAGTCCCAGCAAAGCTATGAGTATGAAGGCTGAGAGGCCTGGGAAGATATTGTTTTGAGAGCTGCCTTCTTCAGGCACGAGGGATAGGGCACGTTTGTGTGTCTGGCTGGTTTTCCCAGCAGAATTCCAGTGGAGATGGATCGGGGGATTCAGCCACTGTTAGGCTTGTGAGGCTTCAGGGAAGCCGCCCTCCTTCTCTGAGCATCAGCTTTCAGGGATCTGTCAAGAGAAGGGAACACTTCCAGCTCACAAACAAAGGGTCAGTCCTGCTGTAATTATACTTTGTGTTGAGAAAATGCTTCCTCTTCTCAGCCCCCAAGTAATTGGGAAAAATGATGTCAGTCCTTGAAGCCCCTCTGTAACTTTGCAGGTGCCATGGCAGTTTGGAGTTATGGAGAGTTAATGAGATTAAGTGGTGGGAACAAGGGGACCTGGTCATTTTTCAGAGGAGGATGGAGAACTGTACTCTTTTTTTTTTTGCGGTACTGGGGATTTGAACCCAGGGGCGTTCTACCTCCGCGCTACACCCCCGGCCCTATTTTTTGTGCTTTATTTTGAAACCAGGTCTCACAAAGTTGCGGAGGGCCTCACTAGGTAGAGAGAGAGAGAGAGAGAGAGAGAGAGAGAGAGAGAGAGCTGAGGCTGGCCGCGAACCCGGATCCTCCGGTCTCCGCCTCCCAAAGTACTGGGAGTACAAGCGTGCGCCACCACGCCCAGCCGAGAACTGTACTCTTGACCCCAGAGCTTATGCCATTTAGCCAGAATCGTCTGGAAAATGAAAAAGGGTCTGATGGAACTTGGTGTTGGGTGTCTTCCTCGGTTGAATGGGATTCTTCCATGTTCTCACGAGGCCCCTTTGTTCTTGGACCAGAGTTCATCAATAGTAGCTGTAGCCAAAGATCTCAGAGGGGAGCGATGACATCATTTTAATTGAATTTTTAAAAAAATGACTGCCAGGCAGAATAGTACTTGGGAGGCTGAGACAGAAGGATCACAGGTTCGAGGGCAGCCTCAGCAACTTAGGGAGATCCTCGGCAACTTTGCGAGACTCTGTTTCGAAATAAAAAATTAAGAAAGGGCTGGGGGTGTAGCTTAGAGGTAGAATGCTCCTGGGTTAGATCTCCCCAAAAAGTCTGCTTTCTAGAGAAGTTTTAGCTTCACAGCAAAATTGAGAAAAAACAACGGTATCCCAGACCCCCACTGCCTCCACCCATGCACATCCTCCTGCATTATCAACATCCCCCACCAGACTGGTTCATTTGTTGCAACTGATGACCCTAAACCGACACATCATTATCACCCAAGTGCATACCTTATGTTAGGGTTCACTCTCAGTGTTGTACGCTCAATGCACAACAAGTTTATAACAACATCCGTCATTGATCTTTTTACTGTCTCCATAGTTTTGCCTTTTCTAGAATGTCGTGTAGTTGGAATCACACTAGAGCCTTTTCGGATTGGCTTCTTTCATTCAGTAGCATATACTTAAGTTTCCTCCGTCTTTTCATCACTCAAGAGAGCATGTCTTTTTAGTGCAGAAAAATATTCCATGGCTGGATGTATCCACAATTTTTTTTTTTTTACCTGTTCACCTCCTGGAGAACATCTTGGATGAAAGGTGAAGTTTTCTGATGTCATCTTTTAATGTTGTCTATTCAGGGATCAGTGGGGTGGGTTGTATGAAGTGAGAGTCTGCATATGTGGGGAGAGATGGTGTGATCACAAACTCCCTTCTCCGGGAGACAACTCCTCTCCGTATTCCCTGCCAGGCCTGTCTCCAAGGTGCGACCAGGGCCTTTCCATCTGTCTGTGTCTTTGTTCATTTCTTTCATCAGTGTTTTGTAGTTTTCCATATACAAGCTTTCTTCTTCTTAGTTGGGTCTATTCCAAAGTATTTTATTCTATTTGATGCTACTGTAAATGGGATTGTTTTCTTAGTTTCCTTTTCAGATTGTTTATTGGTAGTGTATGGAAACACAACTGGCTTTTGTATGTCGATTGTTATAGTTAGATATAAAATGTCCCCTAAAGAGCTCATTTATTAATGTTTGGAGCTGATGTAATTGAGTCATGAGGGTTGTAATCCCAGCAGTGGATAAATCCATTGTAATGGATTTACCTGGGTGGTGACCCAGGCCGTTAGGGTATGCCTGGAGGTGGGTACCTGGGGGCTGCAGTCTTGGGGATTATATAAATGGTTCCTCCTCCCCTTTCTCTCTCTCTCTCTCTCTCTCTCTCCCTCTCTCTCTCTTTCTTCTGGCCTCCATGATGTGAGGAGCACAGCCCATGTGCTCTCCATCTCTCTTCCTCCTCCGCCATGCCCTTAAATCCATGGTCCCTGGCCTTACATAGACTGAGCCTGAAACAGTGAGAAAATAAATCTTTCCTCTAAGGTACGTGGTCAGTCTTTAGATTATAGCTGCAAGAATGAGGACCAAACATTGATTTTATATCCTGCAACTTTACTGAATTGGATTATTAGTCTAATAGTGTTTTTAAAGAAGTCTTTCTGAATTTAAGATTATGTCTGGTACAATTTTACTTCTTCCTTTCCAATTTCTTTTCTTGCCTAATTGCTGTGACTAGAACTTCCAGTAGCATGTTGAATAGAAGCAGAAAGAATTTTCTCCATTAAGCATGATGTTAACTGTGGGCTTTTTGTTTATGGCCTTTATTATATTGAGGTATTTTCTTTGTATTTCTGGTTTGTTGAGAGTTTTTAAAATGCAAGTTTTTAGTGTGTTGAATTTTGCACTCTCCTTGCATATACTGAGATGCTCATGTTATTTTTCATCTTTATTCTATTAATGTGGTGCATCTCATTAATTGCTTTTTGTACTATGAATCACCCTTGCATCTCAGGGAAAATTCCCACTTGGTCATAGTGTTTGATCCGTTTAGCATGCTATTGGATTTGGTTTGTTAGTATTTTGTGGATGGGTGTCACGTCTATATTCATTAGGAATATCAGCCTGTAGTTTTCTTTTCTTGTGGTATCTTTGCCTTTTGTAACAGGGTAATGCTGGCCTTATAACATGAGTTTGGAAGTGTTCTTCCCTCTTGAATTTTTTGGAGGGGTTTGAGTTTCTTTTAGGTTATTCAGTTTGTTGGCATTTAATTGTTCATAGTGGCCTCTCATGATCCTTTTTATTTCTGTGATATTATTTGTAATGTCTCCTCTCTCATTCTGACTTTATTTGACTCTTTTTTCTTTTTTTAATTAGTTTAGATAAATGTTTGCCAATTTTATCTTTTCAAAAAACTAATACTTAATTCCATTGATTTTTTTTCTATTTCATTTATATCTTCCCTAAAAATTGTAATTTCCTATGGGAGAAGAGATCCCCTAGTGCCTAGCTTCTCACAGGGTAGGGAAGGGATTGGTTTGGGTGTCTAGCACCCCAATTTTTCTGAGGGGGCATCCCAGAAAAGGGAAGCCTTCTATTAACCTTAGGCTTAGTTTGTCCTTCTCTTTATTTTTTAATCTCTTTGAAGTGTAAAGTTAGGTTGCTTATTTGAGGTCTTTTTTGTAGTGTAGGCAATTATTGCAATAAACTTCTTGATATTGCTTTTATTGTAACCTATAAGTTTTGATATGCCTTGTCTTCCTTTTCATTTGTCTCAAGGTATTTTCTTTTTTTGTGGTTATGGGGATTGAACCCAGGGGCATTCTACCCCTGAGCTACACCCCCAGCCCTATTTTATTTTTTATTTGGAAACAGGATCTCACTGAGTTGCAGAGGGCCTCACTAAGTTGCTGAGGCTGGCCTTGAACCTGCGATCCTCCTGTCTCAGCCTCCCAAGTACTGGGATTATAGACGTGTGCCACCACACCCGGCTTGTTTCAAGGTATTTTCTAATTTCCTTTTTAAAATTTCTTCTTTGACCCAATGATTGTTCAAGAGTATTTTGTTTACTTTGTACATATTTGTAAATTTTCCAGTTTTCTTTCTGCTATCAATTTCTAGTTTCACTCCATTGTGGTCAGTAAATATACTTGGAATAATTTTTATCTTCTTTAAGGCTTGTTTTGTGACAATATGATATTGTGTGTGATTAAGAAGAATGTGTGTTCTTCTGCTGTTCAGTGAATGTTCTATATGTATCTGTTTGGTCCATTAGGTCTATAGGGTTGTTCAAGTCTTCTGTTTCCTTATTGATCTTTGTCTCAGTATTCTACCCATTATTGAAAGTGGGGTATTACAGTATCCTACTATTATTGTATTATTGTTTATATATTTCTTCAGTCCTATCAGTGTTTGCTTTGTATATTTATGTTCTCTGACTTTGGGTGCATTTATAATTGTTATATCTTCCTGGAGGAAGATATACAATTATTTAATGCCCTTGTTTGTTTCTTCTGAAAATTTTATTTAAAGTCTGTCTTGTTTGCTATATGTATAGCTACCTCTTCTCTCTTTTGGCTACCATTTGCATGAAATATCTTTTTTCTATCTCCTCACTTTTAGCCTATGAGCTTCCTTAACTCTGAAGTGTGTTTCTTGTAGACAGCATATAGCTGGGTCTTGCTTTTTTTTAATCCATTCAGCTACTTTATGTCTTTTTATTGGAGAGTTTAATCCATTTACATTTAAATTAATTATTCATAAGGAAGGATTTACTATTGCCATTTTGTTCTCTCTGTTAGTTTTGTAGTTCTTTTTGGTATATCTTTTCCTCTCTTGCTATTTTCTTTGTGTTTTGTTGATTTTTTTAAATATGCTTTGATTTCTTTCTCTTTTTCTTTTGTTTAACTTATATAGGGCTTTTTGTTGCCTTGGGGCTTACATAAAATATCTTATAGCAGTCTATTTTAAGCTGATAATAAATCCAATTGCATAAAAAACTCTATATCTTAACTTACCCCAACATTTTATGTTACTGTTGTCATGATACACATGTATTCATATCACATATCTTTAAACTTTATTTTTGGTGCTGGGCATTGGACCCAGGGCCTTGCACATGCTAGGCAAATACTCTATCACTGAGCTACACCTCCATCCCTAAATATATCTTTTAGTTGTTTTTTTTTTTTTTGGTGTGTGTGTGTGTGTGTGTGTGTGTGGTACTGGGGATGGAGCCTAGGGGCCTTCTAGCTCAGGGCTGCACCTCCAGCCCTATTTTATTTTTAATTTGAAAACAGGGTCTCACTAAGTTGCTGAGAGCCTCACTAAGTTGTTGAGGCTGGCCGCAAACCTGCGATCATTCTGCCTCAGCCTCCTAAGTACCGGGATTACACGTGTGGGCCCCAACACCCAGATTATAGTTATTTTTAAAAATACTTTTGCCTCTTTTTATACTAGAATTAAAAGTGATTTAGCCATAACCATTTCAGTAATACACTATTCTGAATTTGTCTATATTTACCTTTTTTTTGGTGTGGTACTGGGGATTGAACCCAGGGACATTCTACCACTGAGCTACACCCCACCCCTTTTTATTTTGAAAAGGTCCCACTAAATTACCATATGCTGGCCTCAAACCTGTGATCTTCCTGTCTCAGTCTCCTAAGTACTGGAATTACAGGCATGTGATACTGCCTTATATTTACTTTACCAATGAATTTCATACTTTACTATGCTATTATGTTGGTGTTTAGGGTCCTTTTGTTTCAATTTTTTCTGTGGTTCTGGGGGTCAAACTCAGGTTCTTGTGCAAGCTAGGCAAGGGCTCTGCCAGTGAGCTACATGTCCATTTCCTCTTCATTCCTTTTTATTTTGCTCCTCTGTATGATTTTCAATGAGCTTTCTTCAAGTACACTTATCCTTTCTCCTGTTTGATCTAGTCTGTTGTTGAGCCCCTCTAGTGGATTTTTCAGTTTAGTTATTGTGTTCTTCAACTCCATGATTTCTTTTTTTTTTTTTTGTGGTACCGGGCATGGAACCTAGGGGCATTCTGCCTCCGAGCTACACCCCCAGCCCTATTTTATTCTTTATTTTGAAACATGGTCCCACTAAGTTGTGGAGGGCCTCACAAGTTGCTGAGGCTGGCTGTGAACCTGTGATCCTCCTGTCTCAGACTCCCAAGTACTGGGATTACAAGTGTGCGCCACCACGTCCGGCTCCAACTTCCTGATTTCTATTTGGAACTTTTAAATATTTTCTATCCTCTGTCAAAATACAAATAAGAAAACATCTCTTTGTTCTCTTGATTTTGGTGATTATCTTTATAATGGTTATTTTGAATTCATGATGGTTGTATTATGACCATCTTTACTATAGGAAACTCATGTAATTCTGTTTTATTAGGGTTACTTACTAGAGATTTATCCTGTCCCTTTGCAGGTAACATTTTTTCATGACTTCATTTTCCTTGATTTTCTGTGTTGGGTCTGTGCATTAGATAAACTAGATATTTCTTCCTGTCTTTGTTGTTATGCCTCATATAGGAGAAGACCCCCACCAATTGGCCCAGAGATTCTAGGGCCCTCTACCAACTCTCTTCTCCAAGGAGAAAAAGATAGCGGTAGTTTTTGTCCACTTGCTTTTTGCGGATCCAGGGGACAGCAGGGCAGTTATCCATCAATTTAAACTCTGTCTCTGTTCTCCCCCAGGTGAATAGACTTCCACTGGGACCTGTCAGAGCTTCAAGACTGGCAAGACGGAAGGCAGTTCTCTGGAACTTAGAAACTCCTCTTAGAAAAGTTGGGATGGTGGATTCCCAAACCAGGCCCTTCCTTACCCTGGGAGAAACTGGCAACTGGAAGAGGTAGGGAGTCTTTTCCTGATCTGAAAATGCTGTGCCAGGGGTAGGATTCTGGCAAGTCGGTGTCCTGAACCTCAATACTATCTTTGATGAGTTTTTTTTGTCTGAGGTACAAGAGATATTCAATTAGTTTATGGATTTCTCACAAAGCAAATTTGTCTGTCATTTGCTGAATTGGTGTGTCTGTTGGGGGAAGGATGGTCCAGCGCTTCCTACCCTGTTATCTCCCTCACACTCTTGTGGTTTCCCACTCTTAAATCAAGCTTCTACATCTCCTTTCCCTCTTTTCTCAGGATAGACCTACTCTAGAGGGTCCTTAGTTCTCCAGGTGAATAGACACCTCATGCTTGAGTCTTCAGGCTCAATTCAGGCAAAATTCTCACCTTTGTGGATTCTAGATATGGGGTCAAAGCTGGCCCAGAAGCTCCGGATGTGGGGGTCCATGATGCCCAGAGGCAAGGAAGGAAGGCCCTCAGCTCACCAATCCATTGGCGTGAGATCATCTTCTCCTATGATACAGCCATAATTTTCTTTGTCCAAAGTGAAGAGTAGAGAATGTGCCTTTGCTATGAGCCTCTCATCTTTCTCTGCCTCTATAACCCTTTCATATGTGTTCCTGGAGGTGTGATGGGTCCTTTGGTTCTACCTGTCTGCTAGGACTCTCCTTGGTGCTGCCCAGTCAGGGCTGTGGGCCTCTCCACTTCCTTTCTCCCATCACAGCTCACCTGCTCAGGTTGCCACTCATCAAAAGCTGATGATAAGCTACCTTCAGCTGAGATGTGGGATAGTGATGATGACTCTGACTTACCTCTCAAGCCCACTGTTCCTGATGGAGTGTGATCCGAGTTGAGAGGTGGTACCTACTTCTTGGGTTGCAGGACTAGAGACTAAGAGCCTTGCTACAATAAATGTGAGAATGATAGATCACTTGGGAATAACTGGGGCCCTTGATGATGGGGACAATCAGTATGTGGAGTTATTTACTTAGGTCTTCACCATTCTTCAGGAATTTAAATTTTAATTTTTTGTGGTGCTGGGGATGGAACCCTGGGCCTTCTTGTGCATGCCAGGCAAGCGCTGGACCATTAGCTACATTCATGTCCCCGCTTCGGGAATCTTTATAACCAAAGCTTATGATTGGATGACAGTTTAGGCTCAGAGCGTGTTGACTCTCTGAAGAGGCACTTTCGTCTGATAATGTTTAAAGGAATATACTTTTGTCTGTCTGCTATCATAAAGAAGGCTGGCAGGAGATAAAGTCTGGGGCTTCATTCAGTAGGCAACAGAAGAGTTGAAGGTGGGTATGATACAGTTAAGATGGTGATGCAAGGAAGATGTGGGGGAGAGAAGTAGGTGAGGGAAGAAGCAGGTGACAGAAGAGGGCACTGGAAATATCTGACCTCAGTTAATTTAGGGAGGTCTGGGTGATGGATATAGAGATGTTTAAGGAGAAATGAGGCTAAGCCGGTAAAGAAAAAGGTTCAGACTAGGTTGGAATGAATGTTATTCTCAGCTGAGGTTAAGGTCATTGAAGAAATAAAGACAAGGTCAGGGGTACCCTCTGGTTGCTCACGCCCCAAACAGTGTTGGTTGAGCAGATGGAAGAAAGGATGACTGAAATAATGAATGAATGTTGCCAGTATACTATCCCATGTCCCTGAGTTTACATAGACTCCTTGGGTGAGTCAGAGTTATTAATATAAATAGTTACAGTGGCAACAATATGTCCTAGCAATAGTCCTATTTAAAAAATTTAACTTTAAAACCCATTTACAAATGTTATTCTAAATCCTATGTGCTTTCTTTCTCGCATTCCTTTGAGAACTGGAGTCTGTTATTTACGATGTTTATTACTTTTAAACATATGGGTATACATATGATGTCTGTCCACTTCTTTTTTTCTAGAGCTAGTAAACAGGCATGGGAACAGAACCAACAAGGTCCTATCCAATCTGCCACTGACCTTGTCCGAGGTCTCCAAGGTCAGGTGTGGCGGTTGGATTTTTGTCAGGATTGACTTGTTTTCAGCCAGAGCTGGGTCTCCCGCCTACTAACATTTGTAATCTTTCCTTACTATCTAGCTGTAAAATTACTAGTACAGTGTCCCCAGGCAATGACTTTGTGATTTTCTACTTTTTTTTATTGATCAATAAACAGTTTTAAACCAAAAAACCCCACAGTGAGAATAGAAACTTATTTGGTACTTGTAACTACCTGCCTGGAAGAAGAAAGAAGGATTGGAAAGATAGGAGCCTCAGGCACCTGCTGCCTTCTTCATGCCGGTATACTGCTAGATGAAAACAGGGAGATGAAGCCACAGGTTATCAAAACAATGTCTGTCGACACTATGCTAAATAACCGATGGTTTCCCTTGGAATTAACCCATCGTTTCCATGACCCACAGATACGTGCATTTTCTCCCATAAACTTTTGCTGCCGTGTTCAATCCTGTTTTCCTAGTGCTAAACACGGTGCCTGGCATAGACTTAGCATCTAAGAAATATCTGTTGAATAAAGGATTGAATAAGTAATAGAGCTACCAGGCTTGAGAGTCCAAGAGTGAATTTATTCATATGTTACAGTGAGGTTGTTTTCTAGTAATTTCCTTGCCTACGTCTGATCTCTCTGGCTAGACTTAAGGAGATACCCTAAGCCCTATGTATTTTCTGTTCCCTGTGGCAGCAAATTTAGTTTATGTCCATGGACGATCCTCTAGTTAGTAATGACTATGTCTCCAATGGGGATAGCTTCCCAGCATGCTGTTTGTTTTCTTTCGGCTTTCTTTTTTGGGTAAATAGGATTTCGAAAATAAGTTTAGAGAATAAAGCAATATTTTTAGTAAAACCAAATCAATAGCCAGCTAAGAATTGCAGATAATTCGTGATTTGAATTGAAAACTGTCGGCATGGGCACATTTTGAAGTCTGGGAGAGTTTTCTTTTCACATTTCTTGATATCAATTTTTAAAAAAGTAACATTGTGTCCTTTTGCTTTCCTGTTAAGTAAGGTTGTGAAACAACAGACTTTGGGTTTTCTTATTTTCTGCAGTGGCATCAGCTGACCAACACCTGCTATGTGTGATCTAGGGATGGTTAATCAGTGATAATCTAGGCAGGGAAAGATAGAAGAACTAGTTTATAATTCATTAAAGTAAAAATACTCTTTTCACATACAGCCTTTAAATTAAAAAATATGCTTTTATTCACCAGACGCGGAATCCCAGGCATCAGCAACCCGAAGGGTGCTGGGAGCCTCTATTTCAGTCTGTTAGTTTTATACACAAGGAAACTGAGATTCAGAGATGCACAAGAGTCACTAAAAAGTGGGCGTGGTGGCACACACCTGCGAGGCTGAGACAGGAGGATTGCGGGCCCGAGGCCAGCCTCAGCAACTTATTGAGACCCTGTTTCAAAATAAAAATAAAATAGGGCTGGGTGTGTAGCTCGGAGGTAGAATGCCCCTGGGTTCAATCCCTAGTACCAAGAAAAAAAAAAAAGACGGTCTGAAGCCTGAAGTCACAGAAGTCAGCAGCACAGTCCCCCATTCTAGAACACAGCCATGAGCTCCTCCTGCTGCTGTGGTGCCCTCAACTGTCCCAGCTTATGACTGAGGATCACAAAACCCTCGATTGTCCCCTGTGCTACAGCCACAGGAAATAAATATGAGCTCAAGTCGCCATTTCCTGCAGTGTCTTTGCGGGTTTATTCTCTCCCATGCGGACACCTTGCGTTGTCTGGTGCCTTAGGCCCCTGTGCGCCCTTTCAGGCGAGGCCTGGGGGTGCAGCTGGTGGGAAGCTCACTGACCCAGCCTCCATGCCAGGAAGTTTGTCCAGTGCCCACGGGCCCCCTTCCTGATGACCGCAGGCAGCCCAGTAGACCTCAGTAGCAGCGAAGCCTCAGTCCTTTTGCCTAGCCCAGAGCTGCGATGGATGAAAACTCTGTCCTTTTCAAAATGTCCCAGAAAGCCAAAATAACTCAGCTTTCCCACACCACGTTAGAGCAGATTTATGCTCCTTTAAGAACACATGTGGTGTAAAAAGATGCAGGGGAGAGGCCTCGAGTTTTACATATGGTAGCAAGGTAATCCTAGCCGAGTTGGCGTCTCTCTGGAGAGCGCCTGCCGGCTATAATTAGCACAGGGCTAGCCATCCCAACAGATCTATACGCGAGCAAATTGCGGCTCAGACAAGATTGGAACTGAGGCTAAATTTATCAATATACAAGGTTTTTTTTTTTTTTTAAAAAAAAGGAAAAGAAGACAAATGCAGTTGAGATTTCTCCTTGTTTATTTTAATGTCCAGAACATTTCCTAGCTGACTTCTGCCAGCGCTTCGGTGTATTTTTTCCTTTTTTTATTTATTTTGCAGTTTAATTGGATTTCCAGGTTTTGCAGCCAGTCACTGCAATTGATCCCTGAAAAAGATGGATTTATTGCTTAGCCAGGCAGAATTCTGACAATCTTCAGAGGGCGGAAAATAAAAGAAAACAGCCCAGACGTAGAGTACTGTGGGTCATCATGGGGTCAGACCAGCAAGATATGTTACATCTGGCAGGTTTATGCCAGAACTTCAGCGCAAGTAATCTTCTTGCTAAATGGGCAGCTCCAGAACCCAGCGGAATATTTCGGAGAATATTGTCAGTGATTCATGTGGAGGAGGAAATGGAGGCCAGGATGAGACCCTGCGGCAGATGTCAGATCTCAGACAGGTTGGACCCACGGGTGGAGAATCGACTGAACTCGAAACATCTCACACCGTTGCTGTCTCCAGCTAGAACGGAACCTCATTCTGCCTGGCGAAGGGCTCTGTTGGAATGCCATGATGGCTCAGCAGGCAGAAACAATACAGAATGCGTGCCTTCAGCTACTCTTTGCAGAGCGTCCGGAAACTTGTCAACTGAGAAGCTTAGAGCACTCTCCCCAGCTTGCAAAAGTCCAACATCCATTCAACCATCCATCCATCCATCCATCCACACAATACTTTTTTAATTGACCCCTTACTGTATGCTAAGCATGTTTCCTGGTGTTGAGAAATTAATAATAATAATAATAATAATAATAATAATAAAAGTTTCTACCCTTGTGGGGCTTGTAGTCTATTATGCATACCTTTTTTTTGTGGTACCGGGGATTGAACCCAGGGGTGCTACACCTCCGGCCCTATTTTTTATACTTTATTTTTCTTGAAACCGGGTCTCACGAAGTTGCGGAGGGCCTCACTAAGTAGAGAAAGAGAGAGAGAGAGAGAGAGAGAGAGAGAGAGCTGAGGCTGGCCGCGAACCTGGATCCTCCGGTCTCCGCCTCCCAAAGTACTGGGATTACAAGCATGTGCCACCACACCTGGCTATACCTTTTTTTTTGGCATAGGAGATTGAACCCAGGGACATTCTACCTCTGAGCTAGACTCCCCACCCCATTTTTTTAAAATAAGGCCTTGCTAAGTTGCTGAGTGTCTCACTAAACTGCTGAGATGGGCCTCCAACCTGCGAGCCTCCTGTCTCAGCCTCCCCAATATTGAAGCTCTAGAGTTGGGGCTCAGCAAACTGTTTTTAACAAGCCATTGGTGATTTGATGCATGGTAACATTTGAGAACTTCTGGATTGGAGATAAATCCCTGGGGTTGGGTGAGGGGTAAAGAACAGAGGGAAAAGACTGGAAGCCAATAGCCCATTTCTGAGGCTGTTGCCAGAGTAAGAAAAGAGAGCTTGAGCTGGGTGAGGTGGCACACACCTATAATCCCAGTATGTGGAAGGATGAGATAGGGGGATCGTAGGTTCGAGGCCAGCCTCAGCAACCTAGAGTGACTCTGTTTCAAAATAAAAAATAAAAATGGCTGGGGGTGTAGCTCAGAGGTAGAATACCCCTGGGTTCAATCTCCAGTACCAAAAAAGAAAAGAAAAAAAGAAAGAAAGAAGGAAAGAAAGACAAGCCTGAAATCAGATTTTCAACTCAAGCTGCACTTAGGTGCTGGTATGGGGAGCTTTAAACAGATTTGCGAACGGCCTCACCCAAGCCCATTAAATCAGAGTCTTTGGGGCATAGAACCACAGCATCAGGTTTTTTTTTTTTTTTGTATTTTTGGTACTGGAGGTTGAACCCAGAGGTATTCTCCCTCTGAGCTACACCTCTACCCCTATTTATTTTTTATTTTGAAACAGGGTCTTGGCTAAGTTCCTGAGGGTCTTGCTAAGTTTCTGAGGCTGTCCTCGAACCTACCATCCTCCTGTCTCAGCCTCCCAAATACTGGGATTACAGGCGTGTGCCACCATGCCCCTCCCAGCATCAGTTTTTTTTTTTTTTTGCGATACTGGGGATTGAACCCAGGGGCATTCTACCTCCGAGCTCCACCCCCACCCCTAGTTTTTATTCTTTATTTTGAAACAGGGTCTCACTAAGTTGTGGAGGGCCTCACTAAGTAGCTGAGGCTGGCTGCGAACCTGGATCCTCCTGTCTCAGTCTCCCAAGTACTGGGATTACAAGTGTGCGCCACCACGCTTGGCTCAGCATCAGTTTTTTAAGAAGAAATTTCTCCAGGTGATACAAATGTGCAGCCAGGGTTAAGAATCAGTGGTTTTCAAACTTGAAGATGCATTAGAAGCTCTAAAGGGTGTGTTAAACAGGAGCTACTGAGTCTCACCTGTGAGTTTCTGATTGGGTAGGCCTGGTCTGGAGTCCGAGAATCTGCATTTCTAGCACGTTTCCAGGTGATGCTGATGAGCTGGTCCAGGGACCACACTTTGGGAATCACTGCCTTGTATTTCTACCGATAGCCCTCGCAGGTTAAGGAGGCGGTGAGACTCAAACCTGGGGCAGCAGCTGGAGGGTCCCCCTTTTTCTGCAGTGAACTAGGCCAGGCCCAGCTCTGACCCCGGGGTGTGCCAAGGTGTCTCAACTGTCAAAATGTTCCAAATTGTAGACATTTCTCAGTTTCGCTCCTTCAAGGTTTCCCTACCGATGAAAGTGCAGATTGCAAGTTCTCTGAGGGGAACGCTGAGGCTTGAGTTAAAACCACCTGAGATCCGTAGTCGGAAATCAGGCCTTCCGAACGATCACAGTTATGGGACGTTTAATAAAATAGACTCATTGCTCAAACAACTTCTGAAAATAGTCCCAGGCAATTTAACTTTTATTCCCTCTGTAGAGCTTGTCACCATTTATTAATCTTAATTTCCCTCAACATTGCATACCAGATGAAAGACCGATACCCCCCTGTTTCCATAACATTAATATTTAAATGGCAGAGTGTGACACTCATAAACAGCTGCAGAGGAGAGGGGTGATATTTCTAGAAAGGAAAATCTGGACTAAATGCCATACCAAGACTTCTTCCTTAATAGATGCTCAAAAAAAAGCCAAGAGACCATGCAGGTACACGTCGCAGTACAGAAGAGGAAGATGAAGAGACCGTGCCTGTCAAGTGACTTATATAAAAGGAATAACATTATTTTGGAGACTTCTATTGTAAAACTGAAAAACACGGGGAAGGTGGAGGCTAGAGGCTGTGCAGGTGGAGGGGCTGGCAGGAGTGTCTACTAATCTGAATGCTAATGCAGCCCACAGAAGGATCCAACGCAGGTTCTCTGCTCTGCGAATGGCTCCAGGAGGGCGTTCGCTTTATTACTTTGGATATCTTTTTGGCGTTGGTTCTGTGCCAGGCACTGGGTTACAGGGGATAAAAACACCAAGATGGATGAGGCCCAAACCCAGCCCCCAAGCAGCTGGTAGAGAGGATTAGACAAAAGGCCAAGTCCTACGGGACATGTGCCAAGGAAAGATGTTAACAAAGTGCGGGATACGTCATGGTGGGAGAGAGGAGGGAGACAGTGAAAGGCGTTTCGGAGGACAGGATTCTGAGCGAATGGAGACCAGTAGTATCGATTCACTGTGAGTTTCCAAAGCATTCACTGGGCCCTTATGCTATGTCAGGGGGTCCTGGGGTTATAAACAGGAATAAGACCTTTTCTTGCTCTAGAAGAGTCGGGAAACAGGCAAGGCCAATTGCAGCGCAGTGAAGGCTTGCTGGAGGAAGCGATGTCTATGCCGAGTGCTGAAGGATGAGCGGGGTTATCCAGACAAGGATGGAAGGCCAGGCATGGATGGATGTAGAGTGCACCATTGAGGGAGAGGGTGGCGTGCACCTTCAAAAGAGAGAGTACTAGGCATTCGCGGAACTGCAAGGACCCAGGACGGCCAGAGTATAGTGCTGGAGTAGGAGAAAAGGAGATGAAACTGAGGCTTTCTGGGGACCACATCCAAAGGCTGTAACTGTGAGACATTTGCCCCATGAAGCAATTTAGACTTTTCCTATCAATATTACAGAAACAAAATTCAGATTTTTTTTGACAATGGGAATTGAACCCAGGGGCATTCTACCTCCTAGCTACAGCCCCAGCCCCAGCCCCTTTTATTTTTTATTTTGAAACAGAGTCTTGTGAAGTTGCTGAGGGTCTTTCTAAGTTGCTGAGGCTGGCCGTGAATCTGTGATCCTCCTGTTTCAGCCTCCCAAGTACTGGGATTACAGGCATGTGCCACCACACCTGGCTCCATTAGGTGTTTTAACCTAGGCATAGTGAGCAGATTTGAAGTGTAGAGGGGCTGTTCTGTCTGTGGCAGGGAAGAGAGTTTAGGAGAAGGCAGGACTGGATGCAGGAGATGGTTTATGAATGGATGGCAGTAAGTCAGATGAGAGATGATGGGGGTTGGTAGAATGGGTGAAAAGAAGGGTTGGGTTAAAACAATATTAATGTATCAGAACCAACAGGACTTTGATAGCTGAGAGGCTATGTGGTAGGAGAGAGAGAGAGAGACGGTCAAAAAGGATTAAAATATTACGTGGTTTGGATTGCCTCCGTGGTGGTGCTATTTGTAGAGTTAGCAAATGAAAGGGGGGCATGATGTGAGAGATGAGACAAGTTGATGATTTCTGGACATGTTGAGTTTTAGGTGTGTGTGGAACATGCAGATCAAGAGGTCCAGAAGACAGTTGGACATACGTCAGAATAAATTCTAGGTAAGCTGGGCGTGGCGGTGTACGCTTGTAATCCCAGTACTTGGGAAGCTGAAACCGGAGGATCCAGGTTCGTGGCCAGCCTCAGCTACTTAGTGAGGCCCTCCGCGACTTAGCGAGACCCTGTTTCAAAATAAAAAATAAAAAATAAAAAATAAAAAATAAAAAATAAAAAATAAAAAATAGGGCTGGGGGTGGAGCTTGGAGGTAGAATGCCCCTGGGCTCAATCCCCAGTACTGCTAAAAAAAAAAAAGAATAAGTTCTAGGTAGTGATTGGAGCAAGCCATGGAGCTAGAAGAGATCACTCAGGGCGAGTGTCAGAATGAGAAGAAACCAGAGAAGGGCGCTTTCTATCACCTCCTTTTTTTTAGCACTATATTCATGTTCTGGATATTTATTTATTTATTTTTGGTACTGGAGATTGAACCCAGGGGCATTCTACTGCTGAACTACACCCCCAGCTCTTTCTAAAAAATTTCAAATTTGAAACAGGGTCTCACTAAGTTGCTGAGGCCCTCGCTAAATTGCTGAGGCTGGCCTCAAACCTGTGATCCTCCTGTGTCAGCCTCCCAAGTACTGGGGTTACAGGTGTGTGCCGCTGTGCCCAGCTTTGGTTCTGGATATTTAAATAGGCAAGAAAAGGATTTTACAAGCATAAAAATCAGAAAGGAGGAAATAAAACAGTTATTTGCAGCTCATATGATAATTGACATAGAAAAGTCAGATTATCAACAGATAAATTATTAGAAATAATAGAATATAGTAAGATGGATGGTTGTATGAGTAATATAAAAATCAGTTGCATTTCTTGATGCCAGTAAGAACTACGAAACAAAATTAAAGAGAGAATAAACAAAATTCTAATCATTAAACATCAAGTATCTAAGAGTAATCTAATAAAAATGTGAAAGAGCTCTATAGGGAAAATTATAAAACCTTATAAAGAGATATTAAGGATTTTAATTATTATATGTTGATTCAATATATTTCCAACCAAAGTCCCAGGGTTTTTAAAAATGGTACTTGACCTCAATGCACCAATAAAAGTATGTTAAGACAAAACAAAACCAAAAAAATAGTACTTGACAAAATGATTCCAGAATTTACATGAAGGGGCGAAGAAGCAAGAGTAATGAGGATATTTCTGAAAAGTAAAAACAGACAGGAAAGACAATATGGATATCTATAGGGATAGACAAGTAGACCAGAGGAATGGAATAGAAAACCGCATATAAAACTTTATGTGAGCCGGGCGTGGTGTCTGGTGCACGCTTGTAATCCCAGTACTTTGGGAGGCGGAGACTGGAGGATCCGGGTTCGTGGCCAGCCTCAGCTCTCTCTCTCTCTCTCT
>PVJS01041641.1:0-17871 GCA_004027185.1 Glis glis
CAGCCCAAGCCAGGCATGATGGTGCACACCGGTAATCCTAGTAGTTGGGAGACTGAGACAGGAGGATTGCAGGTTCAAGCCCAGCCTCAGAATTTAGAGAAACCCTCAGCAACTTAGACTCTGTTTCAAAGTAAAAAATAAAATAGGGCTGGGGTGTAATTTTGAGGTAGAATGCCCCTGGGTTCAATCCCCAGTACCACAAAAATAAATAAATATAGAGATCAATTATACAAATCTTTATTGAGCATCTACTTTGCCCCAGGAACCGTGCTTGTCCAAAGAAATATGATGGTGAAGAGTACACACTTCCCTTCCTCAAAGTAGCAGACCTGTAGTGGAAACAGACGAGTCCACTGCAGCCATCCCCGAGATGATGTACTGGGAGTGAGCCCAGGCTTAAAAGGGATCAGGGAGAGATTGCAGAAAGAACTGTCGACTAAGCCAAGATCTGAAGGAGGGCTGTGAGTTAGGGAGGGGTAAAGGAATATCAAAAGCATTCAAGGGAGACAAAAGAAATGTCCGAAGCTTAGAAGCAAGTGAAAGAGGCGTCTTGGGACTTGCAGCAATCCAGGGTGGCTGCCACACAGTTTTGGAGAGGAGAGGGTCAAGAGAGGGAGACAGCCGGGTGCGGTAGTGCATGCCTGTGATCCCAGTACTTGGGAGACTGAGACAGGAGGATCGCAGGTTCAAGGACAACCTTGGCAACTTAGCTAGACTCTAGCAACTTAGCAAGACCCTGTTTCCAGATACAAAATAAAATGGGGCTGGGGGTGATGATCGAAGGTAGAATGCCCCTGGGTTCATTCCTCAGCACCACACACACACACACACACACACACACACACACAAGATGGGTCAGATCACAAAGTAGTTTTTATTTATTTGTCGTACTGGAGATTTAACCTAGGGGCATTCTACCTCTGAACTACACCCCCAGCCCTTTTTTTATTTTGAAACAGGGTTTCTCTAAGTTGCTGAGGCTGGCCTCCAACCTGCAATCCTCCTGTCTCAGCCTCCCAAGTACTAGGATGATAGGCCTATGCCGCCACACCTGGCTATTAAACATCTTTTAAATGATGTCATTAATTTATTCTTCATTCTGGAAACAATGAGAAGCACTGTAGGATCTGTAGCAGGAGAGTGACATAATAACCAGACATGTGCTTCTGAAAGGCCAGGCCACGTGTTTGTAGAGTGTGGCTTCGAGGAAAGCAGGATGAAGACAGGGAACCAGGGAAGAAGCTTCCACAGCCATCCCAGGGAGTGGGGGCTGTTTTCCAAAGTGATACAGATGAAGAGCAAGGAGAGACAGAAGTAGTTTTAAGAAAATCTCTGCACTTGGGAGACTGAGACAGGAGAATCACAGGCCAGTCTCAGCAACTTAACGAGACCCAAAAAGGGCTGGGGGTGTAGCTCAGGGGTAGAATGCCCCTGGGTTCAATCCCCAGCACCAGAAAAGAAAGAAAGAAAGAAAGAAAGAAAGAAAGAAAGAAAGGAAGGAAGGAAGGAAGGAAGGAAGGAAGGAAGGAAGGAAGACCACAGGACAGAGATAGCAAAGACCAAGGAAGAAAAGACACAGATGGGGGAGTGGATCTCAGAAAGCATGCCACATATCTATCTTTCTTTCTTTTGTTCTCTCTCTCTCTCTCTCTCTCTCTCTCTCATTCTGGGACTTGAACCCAGGGCCTCACACATGCTTGGCACATACTCTACCACTGAGCTGCATCCCAGCCTCCTATATATTTGAGCACTACTGTTAAAAAAAAGCCACTCAGAATTAGGCCTTTTTGGAAAAAATAAGAAAAAAGAATTGCACAGAAAAATTAGTAACAGAAAAGCACCAAGGTCAAATCCCATGGAAATTCTAGAAAGAAGGAAGGAGGAAAAGGAAGGCAGGCAGGCAGGCGAGAGGGCAGAATGACACATGACAAAAATCTTACCCACAGAGGAGGTCAAAAGTTCTATTTCAGAATAGTTTAAGGTATTTAAAAATAATACAAGCTTCTTTCCTTCTTACGTAACTGGGCACAAGAACTATTAATTAGGCCCAAGCCAAGGTGGCTGAGCAGAAGAGAGGTGGCTTGGCAGGAGTTGGGGACAGTAAGGAAGGTGTCTGGATGAGACCCAGCGGGGTTAAAAGACTGGTGATTAATCAAATAAGTAAAAGTGTTGAGAACAGTGGGAACTGGTTGTTCGTGATCAGAAAAGGGAGCTGTGATGTGAATGAGGACGAGCTAGAGGACGAGCTGAGCGGGCTGGAGGTGCTGGGTGAGCCTTTGGTGCTCCACATGCAGTTGCTGCATGTGGAAACCCACGAGCGTCTGCCTTATAATTTCTTGAGTTTACACTGGTACGAAAATGATACTCATTCAATAGAAGCCATATTTGTTCACAATTCAGTGCTTTTAACATATTATAGAGTTGGGTAATCATTACAATTTTCAGACATTTTCACTGTCCCCCATCCCCAATTCATGCCCATTAGCAACCAGACCCTGCTTCACACAGACTTCAGCCTAGGTGACCATCATCCACTTTCTGTCTCTATACATTTACCTATTCCGCACATTTTATGTAAATGGAATCGTGCAATGTGTGATTTTTTTTGTGTGTCTGGCTTCTTTCTCTTAGCTTAATATTTTCAAGGTTCATTCATGTCATAGTACATATCAGTATTTCATCCCGTGTGTGGGGGAGTACTAGGGATTGAACCCAGGAGTGTTCTACTTCCAAGCTACAGCCCTAGTTTGTGTGTGTGTGTGTGTGTTACTAGGGATTGAACCCAGGGACATGCTACCTCCAAGCTACACCTCCAGCCCTATTTTATTTTTTATTTGGAAGCAGGGTCTCACTAGGTTGATGAGAGTCTTACTACTTGCTGAGGCTGTCCTCAAACCTGCAATCCTCCTGTCTCAGCCTCCCAAATACTGGGATTACAGGCGTGCGCCACCACGCCTGGCTATATATTTTTTTTTGTGTGTGGCATTGGGGATTGAACCCAGGGACATTCTAGCTCCGGGCTACACCCCCAGCCCTATTTTTTATTCTTTATTTTGAAACAGGGTCTCACTAAGTTGAGGAGGGCCTCACTAAGTAGCTGAGGCTGGCCACGAACCCGGATCCTCTGGTCTCAGCCTCCCAAGTCCTGGGATTACAAGCATGCGCCACCACGCCCGGCTTGTAATCCTTTTATTACTGACACATTTTTTTCATGCCTTGGTGAAGAGGGTGCCCTTTTAGATTGCCAAGGGCTTCTGATTAAGGCATGGACAAGCAGGTTGTGCAAAACAGTCACTCAAACCCTCTATCTCCCTAAACTTTCAAACACTTCCCTTTAGCCAGGCGTGGCAGCGCACACTTGTAATCCCAGTACTTGGGAGGCTGAGACAGGAGGATCTCAGGTTCAAAGCCAGCCTCGGCAACTTAGCGAGGCCCTCAGCAACCTAGTGAGACCCTGTTTCCAAACAGGAAATAAAATCGGGCTGAGGGTGTAGCTTGGAGGTAGAATGTATCTGGGTTCAATCCCCAGTACCAAAAAAAAAAAAAAACTACTTTCCTTTACAAAGCTCCTGTTAGAGAGTGGTTCTCAAAACCACATTAGCCTCATGTGGGAACTGCTAGAAATACAGATCTCAGGCACTGCCCAGAACTACTGAAGCAGAATCCCAAGCTGATTAATATGCAATTAACCGCGGAGATGCATTCCTGTACCATAAAAGAGGCAGAATTTCAACCTCCCTGACCATAGGCCACCTCCAAATCCAGGCTTCAGGTAGCCAAACTAACAATTTGCTAATGCTTCATTCAAGTGCTTAAATCAACATATTAAGTATTCGATCTTGAATGAGTAAATAAATGCACGTCAACAATTCTGCCAGGTCAAACTTTATATTTCATCATCCTTGGTTTTGCTCTCTTAGAACCTCTCCTGTACACATGTTCCCCAGATTCCTAACAATCTGGGCTGGGTTGGCATCTAATTCTCAAGGACCTACAGCCAAGGGTGGGAGGCATAGGGTCCTAAGGAGAACTGGTGTCCTCTTGTTAAACATTTCCCCATGGGACAGTAATGAAAAGGATTTCTAAGTAAAAAAAAAAAAAAAAGTCTGGAAGTTTCTTCATACAGGGCTGTAAGACTACCTCTTCCAACAAGAGATATTCAGAGATATCTGGGGATTGAAAGTTGTCATCTTTGTCCATATTGGCCCAAATGTCTCCATCACGTGATCTTATTCCTTCGCCACCAATATTCTCACTGTAAAAGACCTTTCAGTGAACTGTCAAATAATGTAGTAAATTTTCTTCCCTGGACAGTGGGAAGTCAGGACTGACCCCAGCGACCTGTTGGTGAGGCCAAGTCCTGGGCTAACGCAGTTGAGAGGTGGGGGCTTCCTTCTGTTGTTCATCCACTCTTGGAATAGAAGCTCCACCTCGGGTGCAGCGTGCTGAGAAGACTGGAGCCCTGGTCTCTGTTGTACCAGTCAATGGGGTGGTAGATCTATGCCAGAAGAGGCAGGCCAAGAGGACAGGGGCTGCTGCCCTCCTTCCTCCACCCAGCGCTCAGCTACTAGAGCAGAAGTGCCATTTAGAGAGAAGTTTCCCATAGTCCTCAGGCTCCAGGCTCTGGGAGGAGGGGAAGCAGGCCATAAAACAGATAGCTCCTAATCTCTTCCCAAAGAGCCTATTTCCTTTGCAACAGCACCTGGAGAAGTCAGATCCTAAGTTGAGATTGTGATAGATGACCATTGGGAGGAAATTAAAAGTAGAAACTAAACTGGGCATGGTGTCACACACCTGTGATCCCAGTACTTAGGAGGCTAAGTCAGCAGGATCGCAGGTTCGAGGCCAGCCTGGGCAACTTAGTGAGACCCCCATTTCAAAATTAAAAAATAAGCCGGGCGTGGTGGCGCACGCTTGTAATCCCAGTACTTGGGAGGCTGAGACTACAGGATCCGTGTTCACGGCTAGCCTCAGCTACTTAGTGAGGCCCTCCGCAACTTAGTGAGACCCTGTTTCAAAATAAAGAATAAAAAATAGGGCTGGGGGTATAGCTCGGAGGTAGAATGTCCCTGGGTTAAATCCCCAGTACCGCAAAAAAGAATAGAAATAAAAAAAGAAATAAAAAGGGCTGGGAGTGTAGCTCAGTGGTGGGATACCCCTGGGTTCAATCAATCCCCAGTACTGCAAGGGGAAAAAAAAAGTAGAAGCTAAGCTGTAAACTGGATAGTTTGCAGGACAGAAGCTCAGAACAAGACAACTATGAGGAACGCTCTTGGAAAAATATCAAACACTGACCTCAGAAACGATTTCTTCAAAGGAGCCACAATTTTATTGCATGAGTTAGTAGAGCAATTTGTGCACCGGGAAATTGTTAAAAACTGGCAAGCAATCAACTGGCATCTACTGGTGTCGAACAGCTGGATATGGTCAGGGAAAGAGAAGAAGAGAGCCCTACCAAAAACACTGTCGTCCCAGAATGACAGTTTTGTGGGCAGCCAAAACTGGGCCTCCCTGATCAGCAACAGCAGAGTCTTAACATGGTAAGAGAGGGAAAGACTCCACTAGAATAATCCACTGAATCACCAAACAAGCAAATACAGAGTTGCAAAAAGTCAAAGCGTCAGGACACTGGACTTGATAATGATTTCTTAGATATGACACCAAAGGAATGGGCATCACAAGAAAAAGTAGACAAACAGAACTTCATGAAAATTTAAGATTTTTGTGCATTCAAAGACATTATATAGAGAGTAAAAAGGCAACTCAAGGCTGGGGACTTCACATTTGCAAGGCCCTGGGTGAAAAAAAGAGGGAGGGAAGAAATAGGGGAGAGAGAGAGGAAAGTATTCCCTAAATTTTTGGGGGGGCAGGTACTGAGGATTGAACCCAAAGGCACTCTACCTCCAAGCTACACCCCCAGGGCTACCCCTTCTGCCTTTGCCAGGAACGGTAGCCGTGGCAGCTAATAAGTCTCTTGCTTTAGCTGAGTGGATGGTCTCAGATCTTTTTTTGTGTGTGTGTGTGTGGTACCGGGGATTGAACCCAGGGGCGTTGTTCTACCTCCATGCTACACCCCCGGCCCTATTTTTTTATACTTTATTTTGAAACCGGGTCTCACGAAGTTGCGGAGGGCCTTACTAAGTAGAGAGAGAGAGAGAGAGCTGAAGCTGGCCGCGAACCCAGATCCTCCGGTCTCCGTCTCCCAAAGTACTGGGATTACAAGCGTGGGCCACCACGCCCGGCACTGTCCCAGATCTTTTGTTCTATGCTCATGGTTTAACATCTGGAGGCCCTGATTGCAGATCAGACCACACTCAGACCTTGGGCGATGGCCCGGAGCAGGACAGCCCCTTATCCAGGGGGCAGCTGCTGAGAAGATGTACCTCAGTCCCGGTGGCAAGTCAATGGCTTCCGGCAGCAAGTCAATGGCTTCCGGCAGCAAGTCAATGGCTTCCGGCAGCAAGTCAATGGCTTCCGGTGGCAAGTCAATGGCTTCCAGCCTCCGTTTAACTGCCCAACATTTGGCAGAGGCATCTGGTACCCTCCAGAGGGATCTGTTCCAGTCAGTCGACTCGTTTGGGGGGATCGAGGTTGACTGGACGTAGTTGCTAACCTTGATCTCCGGGGGCTCGGGAGACGTTCCCAGTCTCTGAGTTTCTGGTTCTGGTTCCCGGGATTTGGTGTTGCTGTGTCTGTCTTTGTTGGTTGTCTGTCTGTCTCATATATGTTGATTCCCCTTCTCCTATTTTATGCAGTTGTTCTTTTGTTCCCCATGGGCACCGCTCCTCTAAGTCTTGGATGGTGCACTAACATTTGGATTCTTGTTATTGTTCTTATTACAACTGCAAACTTTGTATGAGCTAGAGTGGCCCTCTTTTGGCACAGGTTGACCGACTGTAAGTTTTAAAAATGTTTGGATTTTTCTTATCCCTATTTTTAAATGTCCTGTTTGTGCATTGGGGGAGCTGAGCAGAAGTATGTGAGTTAGAGAGGTGAGTCCCTGGGTCTCCCGTCCATCCCCTGCAGTGACCTGGAGGCTTTCTTCCCAGGTGGGAAAATGGGGGAGGCTGAGACTCTGGCCACCGCTGCTGCGGCCCACGGGAGACTGCTACACAGCTTGCAGGTGCAGGCCGCTGCCTCGCAGGCAGTCGCCCTTCCCTCTAGCCACCTCTGCTGCAGTCCGTGGGAGGATTCGTGGGGCCGGCGACACAAGCCACCATGGGGCAAGCAGTCGCCACCCCCTCGGGCCAAGAGCCTGCCCGCTGCCAGAGAGAGGCAGCTCCCTAGTTGCCAAAAACCAGTGCCTAGCTATGGGAGTAATGGGAAGAGATCTCTCTCTCCCTGTCTGTCCTTTTCTTGCTCCCTCCCTTTTTGGCCAAAGCCATTCTCCCTTAGAAGATGAGTGCTTAGAAAGCACAAAAAACGTGGTGCTTTTTAAGATTTGGAATATGGCATACTTTAATGGCCAGGAGCGTGAAAACAGCGGGAGGCAGCCCCTGCATCACGCAGCCCGACCCCAGGCGCCTACCACGTGGCCAAGCCAGGCCAGGGCCAGGCGGCAGCAGCTGAGGCTGCCCAGCGCCATGGAGACCAGGCCCTAAACCCTGTGGTTTTTCATGGGAAATGGTGATATATGCAGCTACTGGATTTATTGCTGTTCTCTTGTTTTTGTGGAGAAGTTTTCAATCAGTTAGAAACCTGTTTTAGCAGGGATGAATAAAAAAAGCTTGCTCTAAAGCTGTCTGTACAAAGTAAAGGAAAATATAAACTTTAAACTGTCTTTATAAAAATAAGTGCTTGTTTCATGCTCCAGCTAAGCCACGTGGACACTTTTGGATTTTGCCTTAACTAAAGTATTAAGAGGGAACAGCACCAGTTACTGGAGATAGAAACTGTTTACCTAACATGTGTTTTGTTTTACAGAGAAGGAATACCAGAAATCTCATTCTTAATTTTTAAGAGCATTCAAATTGCTGGGGTGAGATATCAGGGATGTTGTTTTATATATATTCATTTATTGGTGCATTGTAATTATACATTTTGATACACGTCAGGGTAGCAGCATCATACATGCACACATTGCTCATTTAGCCCTCCCTCAAATCCCACCCTATTCCCTCCCCCCTCCCTCCCTTTTGTGCTCTGCATAGTGATTGACTCTGATAAGTTTGTGTATATACATCATGTGCTATAGTGTGTTTCCCTCCACCCACCTCCCAGCTCCCTCAGTTGGGTCACCTTCTTTGTTCATCTAAAGTTTTCTTCTTCTTTGTCGGGAGTTCCTTCTAAGTCCCATTCTATCTAGCTTCCACATATTAGGGGGGACATCCGACTTTTCACTCTTAGTGACTTACTAATTTCACTTAGCATATGTTCTCCAGTTCTCTACATTTCCCTGCAAATGGTGTAATTTTGTTCTTCTTTGTGGCCATGTAAAATTCCACTGTGTACATATCCCATAGTTTTGTGGTCCATTCATTTGTCGATGGACACTTTGGCTGGTTCCAAAGTTTGGCAATTGTGAGTTGTGCAGGGTCTCCTTGAGCGCTGCTCTTAATCTCTGGGGAGGGAGGCTCAGTCGCTGCTGCAGGCTCTGGTCAGGCCTCCGGGCCCTGGGGACTCTGCCGAGTGTGGATTGAACTGATGCTCTGCAGTGCTGGTTTTAGAAGAGCTCCCTGGCTTCCTTGTTGGTGGCCTGCAGAAGCCGCACTGCCGGTTGCTGTGGGCGCGGTCTGATCAAGATGGCGCCGCTGCTTCTGCCGACGCAGCAGTTCGGGTCTGTGTCGCGCGTGGAGCGAGTCGCTGGTCGCCTTCACTGCTGTTATTCTGCAGTTGCTGGATTCACAGCAGGTCGCCGGCGTCTCCGTTGGTCTTGTGCAGGAGCCACAATGCTGGTAGCTGCCGGCAAAGTCCTGCCAAGATGGCGCCGCTGCAGCCGCTATGGCCGCCGCCGTTTGGTGTGTTGAGTGTGGAGGAGCCGCTGTTCGCTTTCGTCTCTGCTGATCTGCAGTTGAACTCACAGCAGGTCTCTGGCTTCTCTGCCGGCGGCGTGTGGAAGCCGCAATGCCGGGAGCAGCCGGCATGGTCCAGCCAAGATGGCGCCGCCGCTGTCCCTTAGGTAAGGCGCTTGGAGCTTTTTACTTCCCTCTGTCTTGTCTTCTGGCTTTGATTCTGACGCATTTCAAACCCTTCGTTGTTTATTTCAAGTTTTTGTTGCTTTTCTTCTCCTGTGGAGAGGTTGCTTTCACAGTGATTGAGATCCAAGTCTCAGATCATAGCGTGGTATCGCCCTTGGTCGCCATCTTGGATCCTCTCCAGGGATGTTGTTTTTAAGAAACTTTTTGTTTTGTTTGTCTTTTTCTGTAGGGGCTGGAGCATCCTGAAACTGCTTAAATCACCAATAATTTGCAGTTAATTGAAGCTGATAAAAATGGACAGGGTTCATTCAAATTGAGCTGCAACTCTGGCAGGAAAAGGGGTTGAGCTGGGCAAGAAACCCCTAATACCGCCATAGAGAGGTTGACAGCTCGTGGGGGACAGACTGTGATCTGATCCCGATAGTTTTTTGTTTTGTCTCATTTGTCCTAATTGTGTGTGTTTTTTCTCTCTTTCTCTTTCTCTTTTCTTAAAGTTCGCAAAAGAGTTACAAGATCATGGGTTATTCAGCATCTATCCCTGAGTGCATATTAAATAAGTCAAAGGCAAAAGATTTTTAAAAAATAGGAGGAAACTTGTTTTTTGTTACCTGACTTAGCCCTAATGCAAATTAGAGAATAGAGGCTTGTTCTGTAAGTGAGAAAGGAAATGGATAGAGATCTAAATATATGGGGGGTTTTTCCCTTGAGAAATATGTGAGGATGTTTGCTGCAGGGTCTGCCTCATTGGATGACAAAATGGCCACCCAACTTTTTGTTTCAGTGTCATCCATGAATCACAGTCCCTATTTCACACACCCCCTACTGTGGGAGCTTCCACGTTTGTGTCCTCAATCTATTACTCATTATGTCACATGACAGACAGCTGTAATGGGTTATATTTTGATTTGGGGAATTATACATCTAGCTCTATGTCTAGGTATCAATAGAGATTCAATGCCTGGCAAATTAAAGCTATATGGCACCAAAATTAGCTTGTATAAAAGAGCGCTCATAAGCTTAAATAAATAAATAAATACATAAATAAATGGATCCAAATATTTGTTTTGCTCACCTGACTTAAATTTTTAACAAATAGGCTTAAGCGTTTTAGAAAAATAAAAGTTAACATGTCATAAAAGGGATTAACAGATTTTTCCAGGTTAGCTAATTAATATTATATGGTCTGTTTAAATTACAATGTTCATTGTTTGTTTTTAAGATTTTTATCTTGTTAAAGTAATGACTTAAAGTGCTGACTGGCTATTAAAATGGGTAAATTAGGTAAATGTAAGTTTTTAAGTGGTTTATACTTAAAAATCTAGATTGTGTATAAGTAAGTCAAAAGCTAAACATCAACTGCTAAATATAAAGTAATCTTGGCTTAACATCAGCAAAGAACTTTATTTGAGTCTATTAAATTGTTTTTATATATGTCAGGGGCAGTTTAAGATTGCATTCTTTAGGAATACTAGCAAGGGTGATGATTTTAAAGGAAGGCACCCAGATTTCTTTCCTACTGGGTTTCCCGCCAAAGCTTAACCTTTAAAGTTTGCCATCTTGGGTCTCACGTGGGTAGGGCTGGGTGATTCCATCTTGCGTGCTATTTTGAACTTCAGGGTTAGGGCTGGGTGGCGCCATCTTTCATCTGTGGTTTTTAGCTGCTGGGAGAGGCCCTCCCTTGTTTATCTCAGGGTGGGGGGCTATAAAAAGCCTTATTTTCTTATTACTAGTCTTAGCCAAGAGTGTCTTCAAAGACACAGGCCTGCTCCTATATTCTTCATATTTAAAACAATGAGGTTTTCTGCTCTTAGTAACATTAAAAATTTGTTTAAGAGGAAAAGTTTTTATAAAAAATAACCTTTTGTGCAGCAGAATCAAGGTTCATAACTTTGGGTTACTATATTTGACACCCGATAAATGCATATATATATGAAAGCTAAATATGCTATGTATCTAGGTTCATCTAAATGTTTTATAAAAAGCTTATAAAGCTAAAGGTGTATGGGTTTTATATATATGCAAGCTAGCCAATGGGTTTTAAGCGATCTCTTTATACAATGTGCATTGTGTTTATACCTTAAGTTATTAAACTTCTGTCATCTGTTCAGTGCCATTCAAAAATCCATCATTAAGACCTGGTTTACATCTGTTTGCCTTGACTGAGTAAGTGTCTTATTATTAAAACAGAGATATAACTGTCTATCAAGTAATAAGCTTATTTTTTATTATTAATGCTGTTTTCCAAGCTTATAAAAGTCTATTCTTTGATTTTGTTCTATGTTGCTAACCTACATAGACTTATAATTATAGTTATCTTACTGAGCCACAAATTCTAAATTTCATTCCAATGGTTAAGTTGATATATGTTAGATTAAGGTTATGTTAAGGTTAAGTTAATGTATATTAACTTATATATAGTTACTTCTATGTAACTATAATGTTAAATTATTTCTGGTTCCTTTATAAGCTAAATATATTCATGTTTCCTAAGTATCTTCTAAAATGTGAAAATTAAGAAAACACTTTGTCCTCTAATCAAAATTATTAATAATAATATTTATAAGGTTTTTATATTTATGTATTATATCTATATATTCCTAAGTTGTATTATGATCTTCAGGCAAAGATAATTAAAGGTGATAAAACACTTGGCATTCCAAGTCATGCCACTGATTAAAAATTGGGTAATTATATATGTATGTATTTCATATATAATTATATGTATCAATGTATAGTCAAATTTAAATGAGGAACAAGATATATTAAGTACATGTTCCTTTTTTTCTATGACTGAGCTAGTCTAGTGTAAAAATTGTGTCAATTTTCAGAAAACCTTGATAAATTTATAAATGGGTTTCAAAACCTGGCTATTGTGTTTGATCTAATGTAGATAGAGATATTAGAAGAAAACTCCAGAAGCAGGAAATGGGACCTCAAATTCCCATTGATCACTTTTTAAATTTGGCCTTTGGGGTTTTCAGCAACAGAGACAAAGTAGACAAAATTAAAAACCAGAAGAGACAAACACGGGCATGAGGACAAGCCCACTTAATTGCCCTGGCATTGGGTAATGAGTCCCTGCCCCCTCAGAGATACTCAAAGGCTCCTTCCAGAGAGAGGAAAAAACTTGAGGCCTGGCACCTGCCATTATTGCAAAGAGCCTGGGCATTGGGTCAAGGACTGTCCTAGCTGGAGTCCATCTGCATCTGGGATGTGCCCCCTCTGTAAAGAGGAGAAGCACAATTGCCCTTGCCTCTGAAGGGAAATGAGGTCATCTGCTCCCATCATGGCTGCCCTCGAAGACTGAGGATGCCGAGGCTCAACAAGGCCCCTCTGATCAGCCCTCTAACCAGTTGAACAATATAAAAGCCTGGGTGACTCTTGATGTGGCAGGTAAAGATATCAATTTTCTTTTAGATATGGGGCTCAACCCTCTGCTATGATTGTCTCTCCTAGGCCTTTTCTAAAGAAACATATATTGTAACTGAGGTTGACGGCACCCCCAAGGCCAAAAGATTTACAAAGCCTTTAACTTGTAGAATTAAAGAGCCAATCTTTACCCAAGTCTTCTTAGTTCTCCCAGAGTGCCCCACAGCTGTTAAACTACAGGGACACAAATCCTGGATTCATATGTCTAGAATTAAACCTGTGCCATTTGAGACTTTACAGAATCAAGGCTCTGAAGTCAGGAATAAGCCTCCAGATGCTAAGACCTATAAACACTCTACAAAATAGGAGAGGCCTTGATTTACTTACAGCTGAAAAAGGAAAACTGTGTCTATTTCTAAATGAAGAATGCTGCTTCTATGCCAATCAGCCAGGTATAGTTCATAATAAAATAAAGCAACTCCAGGATAATAATTTAAAAAAGAACAAAGGGAGCTCTCACAGTCTAGTTACCAATGGACTAGTCTACATGGGTGGCTGCCCTACCATCTGCCTGTTAGGGCCTCTCTTTGTAATCTATCTAATCCTTTTAATTAAACCCTGCCTCATAAATTGTCTTACCAAATAGATCCAAGAACGTATTCAGGCCAGGATAGACACTGTAAAGCTCATGGTACTCCATAGTCCTGGCCCCTATCTGCCCCTATGGCAGGAGGAGCAGTCAGAGATCTTCTCCTCAAGGGTTTGAGAAAAATGAACAGTAGCAGTGGGGAATGTGGTACTGAGAAAAAGTTAACAAAGAAAGTCCCGCCCAGGAGAAGAAGCCCATGAAAAAAAAAAGAAAAGAAAAAAAAAAAGCTCGTGAACCCAGTCTCTGCTCTTTATTCCAAATAAGGAAAGAATTTCTGTAGCTGGCTTGCTTGCTATAAAAAGGGACCTGTGGGCTGACTCGGGGCTGCCCCTTCTGCCTTTGCCAGGGAACAGTAGCCGCCACAGCTAATAAAAAGCCTCTTGCCTTAGCTGAGTCGATGGTCTCAGATCTTTTGTTCTATGCTCATGGTTTAACAGTAGTAATATCCAGAATATATAGGAAACTTCTATAAGTCAACACACAAAAAAAGAAACATCTCAATTTAAAAATGGGAAAAGGAGGCCAGGTATTGTACACACCTATAATCCCAGTATTTGGGAGGCTGACACAGGAGGAGTGCCGGTTTGAGGCCAGCCTCAACAACTTAGCAAGGCCCTCAGCAACTTAGTGAGACCCTGTCTCAAAGATTTAAAAAATTTAAAAAAGTCAGGCGTGGTGGAGCACGCTTGTAATCCCAGTACTTGGAAGGCCAACCTCAGCAATTTAATGAGGCCCTCTGCAACTTAGTGAGACCCTGTTTCCAAAATAAAAAAAAAAATAGGGCTGGGAGTATAGCTCAGAGGTAGATTGCCCCTGAGTTCAATCCCCAGTACTGCAAAGAAAAAAAAAAAAGAAAAGAAAAGAAATAGGACTGGGGGTGTAGCTCAGAGGTAGAATGCTGCTGGGTTCAATCCCTAGAACACAATAAATAAATAAATAAATAAATAAATAAATAAATAAATAAATAAAAATGTGACTGCCAGAAACAGGTTAATGTTTGCCTAGGAAAGGTCTAAGGGTCATGGAAAGCCATGATCAGACTGATAGACTATCTGAAAGCAGCCTGCTCCTCCAAGGTAAATATTCCTGTGTCTCTTGCAGGCGCCTACTCCCAAATATCCCACTTGTCAAACATTGTCTCAAGGATCTTCTGCACATCTTCAGTAGTTTTATTGCTAACTGCTATCTCAATGACTCTCCACAATTGTTCTGCAGCCAGCCAAGTTAAATATTTACCTCTAGCCCTCGCTGCACATATACTAGTTAAATTTTATCTCACAAGCTCTGCATGTATGCAGCAGCATCTGTACCTCAACCTCCCCCCTCAAGAATGAATAAAAGCTGTGGACCAGTGTCTAGCGGGGCCTTTGCCAAAGTGTGCCCCTCTTAATCTGCTCTGGGTCTGCATCATTCTTTTCCCTTCAGGTATACCACAGAACGGTAACTGACAATAAATAAAGAAAATAAAGGCAAAGGGTTTAAATAGACATTTCTCCAAAGAATACAAATGAGTACATAGAAAGATGCTAAACATCACTATCATTAGGGAAATGCAAATCTAAACTAAAATGAGACACCACCTCATACCCATTGTGTGGTCACTACCAAAATGAAGCAAACAATGAGAAAGTAACAAGGATAGGGGAAGATGTGGAAAAATTGGAACTTCTGTGCACTTTTGGTAGGAATGGAAGATGGGATAGTGACTACTAAAAGCAGTAGGAGCTGGGCATGGTGCTGCACGCCTATAGTCCCAGCTACCTGGGAGGCTAAGGCAGGCGTAATGCAAGTTGGAGTCAGCCTGGGCAACCCAGGGAGATGTCTCAAAATAGAAAGCGAAAAGAAGCCAGGTGTGGAGGCACACATTTGTAATTCCAGTACTTGGGAGGCTGAGACAGGAGGAACGCAGGTTCCCAGCCAGTCTCAGCAACTTAGTGAGACCCTGTTTCAAAGTTAAAAAAAAAAAATAGGGCTGGGAGTGTAAATCAGAGGTAGAATGCCCCTGGGTTCAATCCCCAGTACCGCAAAAAAAGGGGGGGGCCAAGGGTGCAGCTCAGCTGTAGAGTGCATGCCTAGCATGTGCAAAGCCCTGGGTTCAACCCCCAATACTGAAAACAAAACAAAACAAAACAAAATTGGAAAAAAAAGAAGAAAGAAAAGGAGACCCAGGATCTTCAGGATCTTTCTCCCTGTGTCCTCTACCATGTGAGGATCCAAAGTGAAAACAGTCATTTGCAAACCGGGAACCTGGCCCTGAACAGGTCCTGCATCTGCGGCAGCCTCTGGAACTGTGGGAAACCAATGTGTGTTGTTTAGGCCAAAGGAAAGAAGAGAAGAAAAGAGAAAAGGAAAGGAAAGGAAAGACCAGAGGAAGTTGTTCTTCCTGAAACCAATTGACTCCAGGTAGTCATTTGAATCCACACATAAAAGCAAAGAGCACCAGGAAAGTTAGTAGCAATATTGTGATATAATAAGAAAGATAAACAGTATTGTGCCACATAGCAATGATCACGTTGGAGCTGAAAAAGTCCTATCACCTAGTAATGTAGCAGCTAGCATAATATCATAGCACATTATTCACATATTTGTGGCAATGCTGGTGTAAACAAACCTTCTGTGCTGCCAGTCCCATTAAAAGTATAGTATGAGCTGGGAATCCCAGTACCTGGGAGGTTGAGACAGGAGGATTGCAGGTCTGAGGACAGCCTCAGCAACTTAGCAGGGCCCTTAGCAGCTCAGTGAGGCCCTGTTTCAAAAATAAAATAAAATAGGGCTGGGGATGTAGCTCAGGATTAGAATATCCCTGGATTGAACCCAGTACCACACACACAAAAAAAGTACAGTACAAACTGGGCGTGGTGGTGCATGCCTGTAATCCCAGTACTTGGCAGGCTGAGATAGGAGGATCACAGGTTCGAAGTCAGCCTCAGCAATTTAGTGAGACTCTATTTCATATTTTATTTATTTATTATTATTTATTTATTTATTTTTGGTACTGAGGATTTAACCCAGGGACATTCTACTTCCAAGCTACTTCCCCAGCCCTATTTTATTTTTTTAGTTAGCAACAGGGTCTTGCTAGGTTGCTGAGAGCCTTGTTAAGTTACTAAGAGCCTCACTAAATTGTCGAGGCTGGCTTCAAACCTGTGATCACCCTATCTTAGCCTCCCAAGTACTAGGATTACAGGCCTGTGCTACCACACCCAGATAAGGCCTTGTTCCTTTCCTCAGGACCACACACATACACACACACAAAAAGTATAGTACATACAACCAGGCATGGTGGCATATATCTGAAATCTCAGTGCTTGGGAGGCTGAGACAGGAGGATCGCAGGTTCGAGGCCAGCCTCAGCAACTTAGCAAGACTCTCAGCTACCTAGCAAGACCCTGTTTCAAAACAAAAAATAAAAAGGGTTAAGAATGTAGCTCAGAGATAGAATGCTCCTGGGCTCAATCCCCAGTATCACAAAAAAGTATAGTAAATACAATTATGGAAAATACATAATGTTTGATAATGATATTAAACTATTGTGTTAATGGCCTTTTATGTCTACATATTTTAAAAAGTGGGCTGGGGTGTAGCTCAGTGGTAGAGTGCTTGCCCAGCATGCACGAGACCTTAGGTTGCATCCCCAGCACTGCAAACAATAAAACTTAAAAAAAAATTTGCTGTAAAACAGTGTGCCAAGTTATGTTGGCACCAGCCTCATCCACCTGTGTGTGCCACGTCTCTGCATCGTTTTCTCTTGTGCTTAACTCAGTCTTGTGTTGTTGTTTTATTCATCATGTGCCTTCAATGTACAAAACCCATTGCTACTGTTGGCAGGAGGAGGCCACATTGCGTCACGGTCCTGGAAGCAGAATTAAGTGATTAAGGACTGCCAAGGTGAAACATCCCTGATGGTTACGCTTGCTAGTCAGCCGTGGCCCGTCCCACCCAGCTAAGACATGGACGGACAAGAAGAAAGTGGCAGAAGGATCTCTCATTGAAGGCAAAGAGACTTCAAAAAACTTTTTTTAAGTTAAAAAAATTTCAAGAAAGGTCTACATCCAATAAGCAGAAACATCTAATGACCTGAATTGAAGACTAAACACAGAAGTGTTTCCCTCTCAGCAATCTGGCAGTCATGGCCAACGCAGTGTGTTTGCTTGACTGAAAGGAAAGGCTGGACCCCACTATAGTGTTGAATTCACTGGTAGCTTGACTTGGTTTAATGGATTCAAGAATCATTATGCATTATGTAATATGAAACTGAGTGGTGTGTCTGCAAGTTCTCACGTGAAGGCAGCTGAAGGATGTTTGGAGACTCTAGATAAGCTGATCGTGGAGGAGAATTTCTTGCCAGAGCCCATCTTCCGTGTGCAGGAAACCCATGTCTTTTGGAAGAGAATGCCTGAGGAAGGTTGGTCCATGAGGAGGCCAAGTCAGCGCCAGGTTTCAAGGCATGTAAGGACGGACAGCAGTCTTGCTTGGGGGCGATGTTGCAGGCTGCAAATTGGAACCCTCTGTGATCTGGCACAGTGAGAACCCAGGGCCTCAAGTGTGTCAACACGCTCACATTGCCAGGTGCTGCAGGAGCAGTAAGGAGTCACGTGTGACCAGCTCCTCTTCCAAAATGCCTTCGCAAATCACTGTGCCAGCGAAATGGAGACGCACTGTTGGAGAATAAGGTATCTTTCAAGATGTTACTTATTGCTGATAATGCTCCCTCAC
>PVJS01041642.1:0-17865 GCA_004027185.1 Glis glis
ATAAAAAAATAGGGCCGGGGGCGTAGCGCGGAGGTAGAACGCCCCTGCGTTCAATCCCCGGTACCGCAAAAAAAAAAAAAAAAGAAAGCACATCTCTCTTTTATAGTAGAGGCAGTACAGGAAGTTCGCAATTAGTAGGGTGTGGCACCATGACCCCCTGTGATCTATCATAGGTAGAGGCACCTTTCGTCTGTGAGTACGGAAGGAGGTAACTACCTATCACAGCCCTCCTGAGGCTACCTCCGGAACTACCTGCGGGACCTCCCCCTGAGGAATTCGCCAGCGCCATCTTTGCCATTAATATGCTGAATTACTGCCACGTGGGGGAGGCCCGGTACTACAGAGCAGGCTTCTGCCAGTCCACCAGGCCCTTTCATGGCACTGGGTAGAGGGCCCAGCAAAATATGGTTAAAGAACTCTTTTTATACACAAAGTAGATGAATCGCACAATGCAAAGATGTTAAGCAAAAAAGTTACACTTGATATACTTCTATTTATATATAAATGTTTAAAACTAGCAAACCTATTCTCGTAATTATATTTGAGGAGGAGTAGGAATAACCAGAAGTGAGTACAATCAGGATTTCTAAGGTGCTGATAATGTTCATTTTGTTTTTCTTGGTACTGGAGATTGAACCCAGGAGAATTCTACCTCTGAGCTACAGCCCCTGCCGCCTTTTTTTTTTATTTAATTATTTTTTATTTTGAAACAAAGTCTCACTAAATTGCTGAGGCTGGCCTCCAACCTGTGATCCTCCTGTCTCAGCCTCCCAAGTACTGTGATTACAGGCATGGAGCACCATGCCCAGCTAATATTCATCCTTATTATGATGCTGAATAGACAGATGTATATGCTATGGTTCAGTTTGCTAAACAAAACACCAAGCTGTACTTTTTTCTTTTTCTCTCATAATCCATGTAGTTACTTTTAAATATTAGTGTACTTGCAGGTTGATTAAGAGCACAGGCTCTGGGAGTCAAATGACTTGCTCTGCATCTTAGCTATGAGTTGCATGATCTTTAGCAAACCATTTATTCTTCTCATTTTTAGTTTCTCCATGGTAAGATTAGGGATAATAGTATCACTTACCATATAGGGTTGTTGGAAAGAAAAAATGTGAAAGCACACATTAAATATTAGGAACCAGAGAGTGCACAAGTACATATAAATATTGTTACTCTAAAATCATTCTGATCATGGAATATGTGTATATTCATGTTTTGACTGAGCATACACACATGTATGTGTGTGTTTCTCTATGGCAATTCCTCCTTTTTTTGTTCATCCTAATAACTCAACATCTTATATTACCGTATTTCTCATTTGCAGTTATATACATAAAAACCTGGTACTAAAATGTAGTTTATGGCAACGCTATGAGAAGCAGACATAGCAATAGTGCCCTTTATTTCCTTTTCCAGGCATAACACTAACTTCTATGTAACAGCTTAAAGGATAATGTTGTGTCATTTTTAATTCATAGAACTAGAGGATTAAGCCATATCATCACTGAAAAATCCATCTTTACTACTTGTAAACAATTGACTGGCTTGTTATCCTAAGGCAAAACCAGGTGTCATTACCATATTATGTATTATTATGTATTATTTATCATGATAGTGTAGATTGGGTCATTGGCATTAAACTAAAAGAAAATAAAATGCCAGTGTCAAGCCTCCAAGCAATGAATTGGTCCCAGGGGCTGAGGAGCATGGCAGGACAAAGTCGGGAGGTTGCAATGATGCCTTTTCCCCCAGATCCTGAGGACTACATTATGGGCAGGAACCCAAGATAATTTAAGTATTGACTACATGACATGTTTGACCAAACTAGAACATTCTTTAAGATGAAATGGGGGTGGTATTGATAATTTTTTTGGTACTGGGGATTGAACCCAGGAGTTGTCTACCTCCAAGATAGGCCTCCAGCCCTTTTTATTTTGAAACAGGAACATTAAGTTGCTGAGGGTCTAGCTAAGTTGTTGAGACTGGCCTACGATCCTCCTGTCTGAGCCTCCCAACTACTGAGAATACAGGTGTGTATCACCACACCCAGCTATTATTGATCATTTTGCCAGGACATCAGGAGTTACACAAGCCTATCATAGGCAAACTGGATATCGGGTTACTTTAATACAATTTTTAAGGGAAACTTAGTTATCAAATGGTGTTATGTGATTTGGGTATTACTTGTTATAGTAGACATTACAATCCAAGCTCTAAATGAAGTTGAAACTTAATGGGCCCTGGAAGAGATGGCATGGATGTGTTTCCTACAGTCTCATGGTCTCACAATTCACACCTAGTCCAGCTGCAAGAATCATCTCACATTGTGTAGCATCTTCATGAGTCTGGGATCTATTTGGTTTTGCAATATAAAATAGAGAATTATGGTAGCAGCAGGCTCCTGTATTCATGGTAAGGTAAATATTGCTATGACATGGAGAATGGTACAGCCAGAAATTTTGGTATTGACCCAATGCTCCTAGCAATTATCTTTGACAGAATCATCCCTGTAACTCTCAAAGCACCTGCTCCTTTCCAAACAACTATTCCCTTCTTCCCAGGTCCAATGTAGACATTTGTCTGTATTCCCAGAGCACACTAAGTACCTTTCTTTCAAGACAGTTTTCACAAGGTCTCTCAGTCATTGATTTGCTTGTATGTCTCTTTAATTTTTCTTTTAGGTTTTTGATAGCACAGATCATTTCATATTTACATTTATGTCTCTTGTGTAGTGCCCAGTGCTTGGTGGTCATCAGAGTTATCAAATATATGACAAATGTGTCTGAAAAACTGTATTTTACAAAGTGCTTTCGTGATCACCTGTTTTATTTAGGAATTTCTCAGAGTGGATGCTCAGTAACTGTGTTAGTTGATATTCTTTACTCTCTATTCGAAATGATGCAAAAGTCCTACTATGTTTATATTTCAGTAGATTTCTACCATATATTAAAGATAATTTAGTAAACTGTCTTGTTCATAATCTGTTATTCTACTTGCATGGAATAGCCAGAGGAAGAAGTCATTCAGAGAGGAAGAAGTCATTCAGACTTCCATGTATCTGGTAGAATGGCCATCTCAGTAGCAATGATTAATAGATTTGTTCAGCATATTCAAGGAACATTGCAATATAACAGTGAAAGAACACCAAAATTGTGCATACTGCCCTGTTGATCCTAATGTTTTATACATGATTTCTCAGCTCATTCCAGATACATCAGAGTTCATTGCTGACCGCTGATAAACACATTCATCCTTGTCTGAGGCTGCCACAAGAGCTTCTCTAGCTTTATTGTCTTATTTAATGTACTCTAGCCAGCATCGTCCCAGTGGAAACTGCTGTCTTCATGCTTTCATTTTTTTTTTCGCATTGGAATATTAGCTTCTCTGTGTGTCCTCATTTAAACCTAACCTTTCAAAATTTTAGATTCTCCCTTCACGTATCATTTCAATTAGCTATTTAGATGGATGATTAGACACAGATATTTTAACTTATTTACCCTAGAACACCCTCTTTGGGTTCCGAAGCTTCATTTTCTACTTACTTTCCAGCTTTTTACCTTTCATACTGCACAGGAATCTTTACCAGAGAAGTCCTCCATCTATACATAGTTTTAAGCTTATCTTTAATATGTGTTGTTTTATTTTGAGATTTTTATTCTTGATATTATTTATATAGGGTTAGGCTATAATCAAAATAAAGACTGATGTTTATGGTATTTAATAATCAAATATATGTATTAGATTCTGTTTATACTGGAATTAAGTAGTTGGCTGATCAGAAACATATTCTAGAATTGGTGTGTCCAGTGTAAAAAAATGTAGTCAAGATGATGTTCCTAAAAATAAAAGTTGGAAATTAAGCACAATGTCATCTATGTAAGGCTTTACCAAATATTGAAGATTATTTTTAATATTATTCATTGTATTTAGCAATAAATGTATGAAAAAGGCATTAAATATTCTTTGGCATGAACACTGGATTGATTTTTTACTGTCACAATTTTGTAATCGTTTACAATACCACCTCCACTATTCTATTTTACTCTTCAAATTTAAAAACTTTGTATATGGAAAGCCATATATATTATCTGGAATACTTTTTAATCTGCTCTTTATCTTTGTGTGAGAATATTAGTTGATCAATTCAGGGAAACTTAGGCTGTTAAAAAATCCCACAGATACTCTTTAGTGTGGATGACTAGGACATACTATAGCTTTCTTTTCTGTTCCCTAATGATTTCAGAGTCTTCCAGTTTTGTGCTTCTTATCTTGGTTCTAGTATTATGGGTTTCTCAATAATATGGAGGTTTCCTTTGACTCTCCTATTAAATAGAACATCATATGCACCTGGACTTGTTAAAAAATGCAAGAGTTGGGGCCGGGCGAGATTGCAGGTTCAATAAATATGGCTGAGGATGTAGCTCAGTGGTAGAATGCCCCTGAGTTCAACCCCCAGTGCCACGCCCAAAATGTTGCCTTGAAGACCAGACTCAAGTTTGATGCTTATTTAGGTCACTGATATCTTCTAATACAAAATATACTAACACATTAAAATTCTATATTATACAGAGAATATGTTGAAATTATTTATTCAACTGGGCTACTAGAAGATTCATTTTACATAAAAGAATAGATTTTGTTATTTTGTCTTTAAATTAGGCATTTATAAAACATGCAGATTCTCCTCTTCACGCCTATGAAAAACTAGCAAGATATTTAGAGAAACAAAGCTCGGTAGCAAACATTCACAGAAAATAGAAAAGACTAATCAGACAACTGGAGTAGACATTTTTAAAGCTCACTGTGTTAATCGGTTTCATTTTACCACAACAAGTTGCAAAAGACACACTGGTTCATTGAACTTGCCTGACTGAAGGGATGCCTGCCCAGGGAGCACTTTAGCAGGAATCAGCAAGAGAAACGGCCTTCATTACCCAGCTGCTGAATTTGCACTCGAAGGCCTTTAAGGCCAGGCTTACTTTAACAGAACTGAGATTTGAAGGAAAAAAAGAAAGAAAGAAAATGTGCAGCACTGTGTGAAGAGAATTAGCCCAGGCTCATGTAATTCTGGTTGATAGCCCAGATCTAAAAAGAGAATTAAATTTTGACTTCAGGTCTAAAAAGGAATTATGTAAATATTTTTCTAATATTTCAAGATATTATTCATTCACCTTTCAGTTTCAGAGACACCCAAATATGCTGATCTTTGTAATATTTTCTTAATTTTTCTTCTTAAAGGTTTATACTTTTTATTTTTATTTTGCTTATGGTTAATAAAAGTTTTCAATATAGACTGTTTTAGATAAGCTTTGTTTACTTGTTTGTTGGTTAGTTGGTACTGGGATTGAACCCAGGGACATTCTAACCACGAGCTACACTCCTAGCCCTTTTTAGTTTTTATTTTGAAACAGGGTCTCACTAAGTTGCTCAGGGTAAGTTACTGAAGCTGGTCTCAAACTTGTGATTCTCCTGCCTCAGCCTCCAAGGTACTGTGATTACAGGTGTGTGTCACTGTGCCGGCTTAGATAAGCTTTTGTTAAGCATTTCTAATTTACTATTAAACATTGTTTTAAGGTCAGGTGTGGTGGTACACACTTGTAATCCCAGTACTTGGGAGGCTGAGACCGGAGGATCTGAGTTTGCGGCTAGCCTCAGCTACTTAGTGAGGCCTTCCGCAACTTAGTGAGACACTATTTCAAAAATAAAGAATATGAAATAGGGCTGGGGGTGTAGCTTGGAGGTATAATGTCCCTGTGTTCAATCCCCAGTACCGCAAAAAAAAAACCTTAATAAAAACATTGTTTTAATATGAAGTAAGAACAGAAGAAGAAAAATTTCAACAGATATGTAGTGTCCCATGAAAGAATGTACTTATCATGATTGTTGATAACTAAAATTGGAGAGCTGAGCATAGAGTAAGATTAGCAATTTGTGTCTTACATACATGCATGTATGCAGAATAAAAGAGAAGTGGACACTGGTTAAGTATATAAATAGGTTGGTAGATAAGTAGGTAGGTAGAGATAGGTAAGTAGCTATTATTATAGTAAGAGTTTCTGTTGCAAGGTTTTTATAGCATTTAAAGACATATTTAACTATGCATTATAAGAATGTTCAACCAACCCTTATTGGTTGAAATTAATAGAATATATGCAACATAAAAGAACCAGAAGGGCCTTCTCTAAAACATTCTCCAAAAATCTGTTTAATATTGAATGATAAAATGATGTTAAAAATTATAGTCTAGCTGAGCTTGGTGGAATATGCCTGTAATCCTAGTACTTGAGAGCCTGAGACAGGAGGATTGCAGGATTGTGACCAGCCTCAGCAACTTAGCAAGACCCTCAGCAACTTAGTGAGACCCTGTTTCAAAATAAAAAGGGTTAGGGATGTAGCTCAGAGATAGAATGCCTGTGGGTTCAATTCTCAGTACCAAAAAAAAAAAAGTTATAGTCTACTCTTCTTTGGAGTTTAAAATCCAAGTTTATATAATACATAAATTATGGTTTAATGAATGTTTGAATAAGGATTTAGGCAAAATTACCTCTATAACTATCAAAATATATCAAGTTTACAGTTTTTAGATCTAAATACTATCATCTTTATGAGTTATTCAAAGTACATATGAAATAAGATAGAATAGAATAAATTTTTACATTTATAGTGATATAACCATATATTGCAGTTTTTTTCACCTTTTATTTTGTACTACTAAGAGTTTGGGTTTAAAGAAAACTGTTATTTAATCAGATCAATTTCTTATAATTCTTCTGAAACAATTTTTCTATTAGTTTTATTATATTTTCTTCTAAGCAATCTTCTTCCTGAGAGGTTGATTGAATTTCTGAAGTTGGAAGAACAGCAAAAGAAGTCCTGTTGTTTTCATTACTGCACCCTCCAATAAACCCACAGATACACTCGAATATGGAGATACCGATGCTTACCTGAGGGTGTCAGAAAAGCAGAGGAGGCTCATTCACCTCCTACTCACCTTGGCCTGAGTCACAGTGACACAGCCACACACAGTGGCAAGAAGGGCTGGGGACAGGCCACCATCTGCTCTTGTGGCCATCAATACAAAGTCAAATTCCAGGACCTAGGGTGAAGCAGAGTCCAAGCTTCCCCGTTTGCTGTGGTTCCACAAGGTTATCTGCTGCCCCTAAATGCAGACATCCACACCGTGACCTGGAAGTGATATGTGTCATCTTACTGATTGGCCACTAAAATATATCAAATGTCCCATTTGACACTAGAAAATTTCAGAAGTTATTTAGTTGGTTGCATTTCATATGTCAATATTGAAAGGTATTTGTTTGTGGTATTACCTGTAAAAACATCAAAATTATTTGCTGTCATTTTCCCTGAAATTAAATTTAGACTTCTGTCATTAACAATATAAACTCACCACTTTATGCAATCGTCTTTAATACTTGGATTGGAACACACACTCACAGTTGTCCCATGAAAGTATGTTGATTGTTTCAGTTCATTTAATTGTATCAAGTAAAATAATTAATGTCTACATTGGCTTAAAGTTATCATAGTTTTAAAATATAAAAGCAGCTGGGCATGGTGTGGCATGCACATAATCCCAGTACTTGGGAGGCTGAGACAGAAGGATCACAGATTCACAGCCAGCCTCACCAACTTAGTGAGGCCCTCAGCAAGTTAATGAGACCCTATTTCAAAATTAAAAATAAAATAAGATGGGGGTGTAGCTCATAGGTAGAAAGCCCCTGGGTTCAATCCCCAGTACCATAGACACTCATTACATACATACATAAATAAATAAATAAATAAATAAATAAATAAATAAATAAATAAATGCAAGGATAGGCCACTTAAATTAGTAAGACTGTGTGTTTACCAGAGGTCAAAAAAAGTGGAGAAAACTTAATTTTGTGGTGTACAGTAGCTTGAAATTTTTATTTTAATGCTTTATATAATTAAAAGTAATTAAAATAATGAAAATAATTATTATAATTTAATTTTTATTTAGCTCACCAAATTTCCCTGTGATATTGTGGGCTTTTTTTCCTGTCTTTGGAGGAAACTTTGCATTATTATTTATAATGAATGCAGAATAGCTATTTAAAAAATAACCTCACATATTTTATAATGGAAATCAATTTAAGAAGGATGAGTACTTTACTAGATCCTTCTCTTAATAAAGCACTCATTTCAGCTCCCAAAGAAGGGAAAATAGTAAAAAAAAAAAAAAAAAAAAAAAAAAAAAAAAAAAAAAAAAAAAAAAAAAAAAAAAAAAAAAAAAAAAAAAAAAAAAAAAAAAAAAAACAGACTGTGCACTTTTCTTTCACCTACCTTACAAGGACTCAGAACAAGTCGCAGGAGCACAGTCCCTGTCCAGTCTAGGCACTGCTCATGTTCTGACCCCTCTTCCATCATAATGAAATAGGATAAAGGATCCTAACCTTCCCACAATGTCAAAATGATATCTAGTAAACATATGTACATCATTTATTCCGGGGTCAAATTTCTGATGAAACTGAATGCCTTCTGGTGTTCCACAACTGTTGCCTCTCACATGAATCCAATTAAACAGAACCTAAAAATGCCCAAGTCATGTTTTTCCTGCCATTAACCATCCTTTTCCCCATATTTTAACGTGCTAAACTCAGGTCCATCCACATTATTCTTTCTCCATTTTCTCCTGTTCTTTACATTGTTGCAGTGATAATTCCCATCAAGCTCTGCCTTAAACTACTGCTCCTTTTCAAAGAAATTCGTTCATATCACTATTACAAAACCATAAATCATATTTAATCTATTAAATTATATTATATATTATTATATCATATTATAATATTATAGTATTATTATAAATTCCTTTAGGAATTTATGTGATAACAATAAAATATTATGTTTTACTGTTATTTTAATGACAATGAGCCTTCTCTGTTGCTTGCCTCTTAAAAATGTTTTTGTGTGCCCTCCCTAACCTATGAAAATAGATTAACATCAGATGTATAGACATTTAAACATTATTGATATGCCACAGTTTAAATAAAACTCAGAAGTACATAAATATACACAAAAAGATATTTTGTTGAAAATGAAGTTGTTTTATCAATTTCTCCAAAGGGACATAGCACATTTAGGCTGGTTTCAAAGAACATCAGTCTATGGTTCATTACTGTATCATTAAGGAAGATCTCAGCTTTATTGACATCTTGGTGAGATAACTCATTATTGGTAGTGATGGTGGGACTCCTGCATGTTGTGGGATATGTAAGATCCTTGACTTCTACCCACTAGATGCTAATAGCATTCAAACTTCTCCCTACCTCAGATGAGACAACCAATAATGTCTCCAGTTGTTGTAAAATATCTCCTGGAGACAAAATTGCCTCAATCTAGTACTACTGGGTTAATACTAACTGCTAAACAGAGACCCCGAAACAAATGGGGGTTTATACACTAGAAATTAATTTTCCTCAAAATATTCTTGGGCAGGTAGACAGATTGTGAGTCATCTCTCCTTCATAGTCTTTCAGGCACCCAGACTGAAGGAGACTCAGTCATCTTGAACAAGGGCTTCAGATTTAGTCTTGTATTCTCCAACTAAGTCATGAGAAGGGTAAAAGGGCACCAAAGGCAAACTTCAGTTCATTAAAAGCTCAGCCTTGAAAACAATGCACACCACTTCAATATGCTTTCCATTGGTGAGAATAAACTGTATGGTCTCTTCTAACTTTCAAGGATTTGGGAAGATTATCATAGCTCTCTGCCTAGGGGGAAGAAGAAACACTTTTACAGTTAGTCATACAACTTCCTACACACCGATTATCCATTTGCTTTCTTCATCTAGAACATACAACACACACACACACACACACACACACACACACACATCCTTTCCTAACTCAAAGTCCTTTCTAATATGTGGTTATTCATGATCCATTGACCTATGAGCTAAAAGAAAAATTATCTGCCTTGCCCACACCCATGAACTTCCAGCCAGTGTACAAACATCCTTCACATCTTGGGACTCTTGGCCTAGTGATGGTACACATTCCATTGGCAGGACTTAGTCACAAGACCACATGAAATTGAAAGGGAAGTTTGAAATATGTAGCCTAACACAAAAGAAGAAGGAATTTTGTTTTGATGAGCAGGTAGCAAAACTATCAGTCTCTGGTACATAATCTAATCTGAGGTCTGAGGAATCATATACAAGAATAGACAAGGTCCTGAATAACACTGAGCATGAGCTGTGCTTACAATATTTTGGTTCTAAGTGATCATTCAGCAGTAATACTTTAGTACCTGAAATGTGCAGAAGGTCTAAGGAAATATATTATTACCTTCCTTATGATAGGAGACTGGCAGGTAATAGACTTAGTCTGAAGGAAGCTATCATTTTCAAGTGATGCACTAAACAAAAAAGCAATGGAAATGCCCCCTGTTTTAAAAAGATATTAGTGGATTAGGAAAGAAGGTGGCAAATTTGGGAGTACATAGTTTCCCAAGGATCATTCTGGATAGTGTGGGGACTGTACTTAAGATAACAATTCTAAATCGGATCTTAGTACCTGGAGGGTGATAAATTGTCTAGAAACAGGTCATAAATGATCTGATAAAATTGAACTACCTTAAGATAAGCTAAAATTAAAGGGTTGGCTAAAGAGAGGGACAAATACTTATTCTCTTCACTGCTACTTCAGTTTTAGTTTTTCATTATATTTTTGTCTACTGAATGTATTTTTTGTTTATAGCTTTTTGACATGCAGTTTCTAGAATTTTGTCAAAGATAAATTTCACTGGTTAACTTAAATAGTGACTTTATTCAAGACTATTGTAATAGGAAAGGAAATTTAAATAAACTCTGCTTAAACAAAATGCAGGAAAATTGCTAAGTGCAGCAGTGAGATGTTGTGAAAGTACTGGAGGGTGTCAGGGATGAGTTGATCAATGTTAGACCATATGGGTTTGCTAATTGGCATTTACCTAACTAAGGCTCCTAGGTCAGTATGGCGGTTCCTCAAAAGACTAGGAATAGAACCACCATATGACCCAGCTACACCACTCCTTGGTTTCTTTCCAAAAAGATCAAGTCAGAATACTATAGTGGTACATGCATATCCATTTTTATAGAATTACAATGCACAATATCCAAATTACAGAATCAGCCTAGGTGTCCATCAACAGATGAATGGATAAAGAAAATGTAATGTATATACATAATGGAGTTTTATTGAGCATAAAAAAGAACAAAATATGTCATTTGTAAGAAAATAGATGGAACTGGAGAACATCATGCTAAGATCAGCCAGACTCAGAAAATTAAGGGCCACATGTTTTCTCTCATATGTGGAAGCCAGAAAGAAAAAAGGAAAGAAAAGGGACCTCATAACCGTTAGGGGAGAGACCAGTGGAATAGTGAGAGGGGATTAGGGGAGGGAGGAGAAGAGAGAAAGGGGAAATATGGGGAAAGAAACAGACCAAAGAGTGTTATGTGCATGTATGAATGTATCATGGATCTAACTATCATGTACAATTACAATGCACAATAATATTTTAAAAATAAATTAGGCCTATAACAGAGACTGGGATGTAAGGTAACTATTCTTTCCTGGGTGATTCTATGATGATTAAATTTCAAAGAGATGATTTCCAGATCCTTGAAAAGAGCATTTAGGGGCTATAGAACTAATAAGGGGATTAGATTTACATCTCAAAGTGGCAAAGAAAGAATTTACAATTGCAAATTTTCTGAAGTATATACTCCAAGGTCTTGGACCTATAATCAGGGAGAAACCTCTTTAATGTTTAGTCAAGCTGAGGGGACACATTAGGACCATCTACTCAGTACTAAAATATGAAAGTGACATGTTCTGCAGAGAGACAATGACCAATATGTTTTTATATGGTCTTCTAATTATGGAGTCCAAAAATCATTAGTTGCCTGGTAACATATAAATCAATCGATTTAAATGTCATACATAAATCTCTCACCTAAAATGACTAATCCTTTGGTCCCATACTTGGTTTCTTCATATATCTTTGAATCACCTTAATATTTTTATTTTTTAATCATTATATATTTTATATAGCCATTCAAAACTTTGGAAGAATATTGAATTGCTAAGGCCAAAATGACAATGTACAGTTATCTATTTTTTATGAATGTAATTTTTTTTATTGGTGCATTGTAATCATACATCTAGATGAAGTTCAGGGTGATAGAGACATACATGCACACAGAACTCATTGAGCCTCCTCCAGTTCCCACCCCACTCCTCTCTTTCCCCACCTTCCCATGCTTGACACAGTGATTGGCACTGATAAGTTTGTGCATGTACATCATGTCCATTGATGTGTTTCCCTCTTCAAGTCTTCCTCCCCACTCCCATCTATTTTGAACGGAACACTTGGGCCCTGGTTGATTAAAAACTAATTTATATACTTAGGATTCAGATCATTATTCTTCATTTGTTTGTAAATATTTGCCTAATACCTTACCAGAATTTAGGTGTAGAACATCCACATTGTTTCTCCAATCCTAAGAAAGGAAAAAGCAAAATGTGATGTAGTCACATTTTTCAGAATGGTTTTATCTTGTTTATTAGCCTAGTAGTTCTTTAATTATCTTCATAATTTAACCTTAACTTTTAAGTTTCATGCTTGTATTCAACTTATTTTCTGAGCTTCCTCTAATTTTCTTTATTCTTACAATTCTTTTACATTACCCTTTACTTTTATTGTTTCATTATTACCCATTTCCCCATCTTCTTTTAAAGAGTTAGTATAACATTAATTTTTTGGCATGAATGTCATGATTTTTTTCTAAAACAATTTATAAGATAAGGCATTTTCCTCTAATTTTATTTGAATTATTTTATTATTTCAAGAGTAAATCCTCCCAAATCCTAGATGCATACATATGTTTCATAGTTCCCCTTTATCACAGAAGGGACCCTAATCCTCACTTACTTATGAAGTGATTGACTCTTTACATGGTTATTTTGCAACATTAATGTCTCTCATGAGTACTTTGAAAGAATTATTTTACTCTTTGGCAATTCTGATGCCCTTGACTTTGTAGGGTGCCCTTGTCAGTCTCAGGAGTCCCATTTCTTTTATTTTAGAAGGTAATAATATTCTGTTTAGATAATGACCTTTAGTTTTAACTTTTATGAAAAGAGAAGTACATTTTTACCATAGAATTGATTTAATGATCACTAAGCCTCAAGAATTTTTGAAGAGGTATTCCTAATTTTTAAAAAAGATATGAGTAGTGAAGCTATATTTGGAGACATCTTAACAGCTATTTAAATGGGCTTTTATTTTTAATTAATATGAATTGAAATTGCAAGTTCATGAACTCCAAGGTTCATAAAAAGTTAATTAAGTATTAAATATATAATTGGCCATGCTTTGACGCTTTTTAAAAATTAGACTTATTTGAAATATAAAAATTATAGAGAATTTGGATAATTTGTTGAAAAATAATGGAAATATCCTGTCATTAAGCATATGAGTAATGATCATGATTATGGTAACTGGATTTTTTTAGTAAATTTCCACTTATAGTAATTAGTTATAAAATATAATTAAAGAATTATTAGAATTAATGGTACAATGGAAATAGAAGATTTAGACTGTTGTAATCATAGAAGTCACACATCCTTAAGTTATAATAAGGTTATAATTCTTTGGAAAACAATGATCCTATGAATTTAATATCTGTGTTATGGAATAGTCACCGATCAAGTTTTATTTTTGATTTTTATTATTTATTTATTTATGTATTTATTTAGTGTGTGTGTGTGTGTGTGTGTGTGTGTGTGTGTTTGTGTAACTGGGGATTGAACCCAGGGTCATTGTACCTCCGAGCTACACCCCCCAGCCCTATTTTTTATTCTTTATTTTAAAACGGGGTCTCACTAAGTTACAAAGGGCCTCACTAAGTAGCTGAGGTTGGCCACAAACCTGCGATCCTCCTGTCTCAGCCTCCCAAGTACTGGGATTACAGGCGTGCGCCACCACACCCGGCATTGATCAAGTTTTAAAACATGTGAAAAGTTGCCCTATTGTTAAAGCATGGATTTGGATTTTCTCTGAGCCTAACTTGTTGACTAAAGTCCTGAGAATGAGTGAGTCCAGTTCACTCTTCAGTGTTGGCATCTCTGTGTGGGTGGGGTACTTTCTGTTAAATATGCCATACTTCCATGAAATGAAAGAAGAAACCACCTGGATTCATTTCCTAGGGCTGGTATACGACATTGCTACTAATTGGGTGACTCAAAATGAGAAAAAGGTACCCCCTAACAATTCTGGAAGTAGGAAGTTTGAAATTCAAGTTTCAACAGAGCATCCTCCCTTTAAAATCCTTAGGGACGAATCCTTCCTTGCATTTTCCTGGCTTCCAGTGCTTGCCAACAATCCTTGGCATTCCTTGGCTTGTAGCTACATCACTGCAGTCTATGCCTTCATCTTCATATGGTTGCCTTCCTCGGTGTGTGACTGCTTTGTGAATAATAAAGTACTAGAGAAATGCTAGGATTCTTTTCTGTTTGTAACACTGTCCATAACCACACCTCTTCCCAGCAGCATTGTCATAGCTCAAGAACAGAATTAGTCAAGCCGAACCACTCAGTTGACAGTGGGGCACATGGGACTAGAGTACAGAACTACATAGATATTTAGGAAATCATCTGCAAGAAAGTATCACAACACTGTGATATCACAGTGCTGTAAATTTAATCATAAAATAAATACTTTGAATTCTATTTTTGAATTGTTAATATTGTGAAGGTACAAAATATGTCAAATCATATAGAATTTTAAGTATTTGTTATATTCTTGGAAAATCTTCACATGGAGAAAAGCTATTTATTAATGCACAATAAAAGATACATTTCAGATGTATATTTTAAACTGGCATACTACTTTGTTTTAAACACATACACACATACACACACACAACCAAAATATGGGCATTCTAATTTATAAGCTGGTTGGATTCCAAATCCAGATTGCATTTGAGGTGGGAATCCTGGTTATCTGTACATTATTGGGAGGCAGGGTAAAGGAAAGACAAAAATAGGCAGTTTAAGGTAAGTAAGGGCCAACTGAGGATGGGGCTCCTCCCCTAGTGACAATGGTGATGCAATAAATGAATAAATGTATTACAGTCCTCTTGACTGAAGTCTATATAGATTGTTCTCACTCAAATAGGCATGAACTCATTCCTTCATTTACTCAATCATCACCTCCCTTATTGAGTCGTAAGTATAAAGACTTATGTTAGACACCAGAGATAGATGAAACAAGCACAGCACCTATCTCAGTCAACATTCGCACTGCTGTAAAACATCTGACCGCACAACTTAGAGGCAGGAAGATTTATTGCTCAGTTTTGGAGATTTAGAAGTTCAGCCCATGTCAGGCCGGGTCTGCAGAGCTAAGGGCATGGCAGCAGGAAGCAGAGAGAGGGAGAGCACAAGGACTCTGCTTCTCACATCATGGAGGCTTGGAGCAGAGAGAGCATGGGGAAGAGAGAACCAAGGCCACACCCCAGGGACCCCTCCTTAGCAACCAAACCCCACTTCCAACATTGCTATCTTGTTTTGGTGAGGTCTAGGGGGACATTCCAAATCCCAATCATTATAGCACCTTTGATTTAAAATCTAGTGGAAAAATATTTAAATCAGTAGTATTTGTCATTAGCAGCTTACATTTATTGATCATTTGCATGGCTAAAAACTACATGAATCTTTCAAAAACTCTAGACTGAAAAATTAAAACTCTACTAACCCATTTTGTCCCATTTTCCCATATGTGAAATGCCTATATAAAACTTAGATATACAATTATATTATAATACAGTCATTACAATATATTAACTAATATTCATTATTATTAATTATTATAATAAGATATAAGCCCTAGATTGTGATTTCCAACCTATTTTAATTTGTTGAATTATTCACAGAATTGAAACTTTGGAACTTAATGGGTTTTAATTAGTGCCAACAGTTGCTAGGGGTTATGAGGGTCAGGATCTGAAAATTAATATTTAATTTTATATAAGTTTATGCATATAATAAGGAAATAATTATTTTGAATCCTAATATCATAAAAGTTGAAATGGATAAAACAAAACAGCTGACTTAGAACTGGAAATTTGTAGAGACCCTAATTTTATAACCAGGGAAATAGAAACAAAGTTAGCAAATGAGAACTTTAGGTTTAATTCTATTATTGTGAATATATTTGATAGTTATTTCTTTAAACTGTTTTGTTGCTGTTGTTGTTTTATTTTATTTTCAACTGAACATAAGAACACACAAAAAATTTACATATTAGTGGGGCACCATGTGTTCCCATCAGCATTCTAGCAGCTATAGTCTAAAAGACTGACCATGTACCAGAGAGGAAAGAAGGTTTCTTACAGTTTGGGGTTCAGTCCATGTGAGGCCAGGGAATGCATATCTTCTTCATTAAAGAATACTAAAGAAACACTAACAATCAAATTTGATGTCGAATCTTACCTACTATTACATCCTAGATTTATATAAGTAATATAACATAATGAACTTTTGGAGAGATTTGAGATATTTTAAAATGAACTGTTAGGTAATATAGTTAAATCAATGTTAAATTTGGGGGATATGATAATGGTTTGGTTATGTAGGAGAATGTCTTTTTTCTTAGTTGATATGTGCTGACATATTTATGAATGAATTATAATGATATTTATATGTATTTTATAATTATATAAGGGTGAATTATACTTTAAAATAGTTTGGATACATAAGTATAATATAATATATTTCTAGGTATATTAGAGTAGACTAGAATCAAAGACAAAACAACATTCAAAAAGTTAACATTTAGTGAATCTTGATTAATTTTATATACTTCATTGTATGTTTCTTTGAAACTTCCTGTAGACTATTAATTTTGTATAGAAAGTTGGTGTAAGGAAAAAGGAATGATCTCAAGATAGATCTGGCAATAATTTTATAGCAAAATTTTAAGGGATAAGGGCTAAATAAAACAGAGAGGCTAATTAGGTGGTTATTAGCCATAATTCTAGTGAGATGAATAAGTGTTAGCGTGGTGAAAGTCAAGATGAAGAGAAGTGGTAGATTCTGAATCTATTTAAAAGATAAATTGTTTTGATTTGCACATCCCTGATTGCTAATGATGTTGAACATTTTTTCATGTATCTATTGGCCATTTGTATCTCTTCTTTCGTGAAGTGTCTATTCATTTCAGTTGCCCACTTCTTGATCGGATTGTTTGTTTTCTTAGTGTAAAGTCTTTTAAGTTCTTGGTATATCCTAGATATTAGACCTCTGTCGGAGGGATAGCTTGCAAAGATCTTCTCCCATTCCATAGGCTGTCTCTTTAAGCTCTTGATGATTTCCTTTGATGAGCAGAAGCTCTGTAGTTTAATGCTATCCCACTTATTAATTCTTGTTTTAATTTCCTGTACTTTGGAGGTCTTGTTGAGGAAGTTTCTACCTGTGCCTATATGATGGAGTGTTGGACCTATGGCTTCTTCTAATAATTTCACAGTCTCTGGTCTAACTTCCAGGTCTTTGATCCATCTCGAGTTGACTCTTGTGCAGAGTGAGAGGTAAGGATTCAGCTCCATTTTTCTACAGGTAGATAACCAGTTTTCCCATCACCATTTGTTGAAAAGACTGTCCTTTCTCCAACGTATGTGTTTGGCACCTTTGTCAAAAATCAATTGGCTATAAGTTTGTGGACTTGTTTCTGTATCTTCTATTCTATTCCACTGGTCTATGTGTCTGTTTTTGTGCCAATACCATGCTGATTTTATTACTATAGCTCTGTAGTATAATTTGAAGTTAGGAATTGTGA
>PVJS01041643.1:0-17870 GCA_004027185.1 Glis glis
ACGCCGCTGGGTTCAATTCCTGGTACCGCAAAAAAAAAAAAAAAGAATAAACTAGGGCTGGGGGTGTAGCTCGGAGGTAGAATGCCCCTGGGTTCAATCTCCAGTACCACACACAAAAATAAATAAATAAAAGCAAGATCTCTTAGCTCTTAGAACTGATGATCTACAAAGGTCAAGTGCCTTTTTGGTTGGTTGGTTGGTTGGTTGGTTGGTTGGTTGGTTGGTTGGTTTGCCTCAGAGGTATTCTATCTTCGAGCTATAACCCTAGTCCTTTTTATTAATTTTTTTTATTTTGAAACAGGGTCTCACTAAGTTGCTGAGGCTGGCCTCAAACCTACAATCCTCCTGTCTCAGCCTCCCATGTAGTGGGATTACAGGTGTGCACCACCGTGCCCAGCTCAAATTTGGCTATTTGGTGTCCACTGGACTCTCTAGCATTGGCTTCCTGAATTAGGGAGGGCCTCCTGCACTGTTGATCACCCATGGTCCCTCCTTGCACAGCTCCATGGCGTTTTCCTATTTGTACAATTCCATCTTGTAACTTACACAGCAGGGTAGCTTGACACAGAGGTACTCTGAAGGGACCATGGCTGCTGCTGTTGCTTCTTCTTCTCTTTTCCTCCCCCCCCCCATTACTGAGGATTGAATCCCAGGCCTCACACTGAGCTACATCCCAATTCCTTTTTAAAATTTTATTTTGAGACAAGGATCACTAAGTTGCCCAGGCTGGCCTTCAACTTGAGATCCTGCTCCTCCGTCTCGAGTTGCTAGAATTACCATGCAGCACTGGGAACATGGCTATTTTTTTGTGTTCCCCTAGAGTGAGGGGAGAGATCCAACAGGGCACTCCCAGTTCTGCTTACTTCAGCAGCATAGGAAGCTCGGATGTTTCCAGCCAGCTGGTTGAGCTGCCTTAACTAGAGCTCGCCAAGTACACTATAAATTCCCTGGATGCAGGACCTGTATTTCATCTGTGAATAGCCCGGTAATTACTTAAGAACCTGCTTTGGACTCAGGCAGATTCTGGATTGAATGTCGATTCTACCACTTAATAACTGGGTAGCTTTGACCACTCAGCCTCCCTGATCCTGCCTGGTAAAAAGTGGACGCGAATACCCCACTCCTTTGAACTGTGGGAGGTACTGGAGACACTCGTGCGTGAAACTGCCGGTGCAGCTCAAGTCTGTTGGAAGAACAGTGATTTCTGTCCAGTCAAGGGTGTGTGAGTCTCCTTGTCAAAAGCTGTGAGGGTCAACTTAGACCTTGTCTCAAAAAATGAAAAACAGAGCCGGGCGTGGTGCCGCACACTTGTAATCCCAGTACTTGGGAGGCTGAGACTGGAGGATCTGGGTTCCCAGCCAGACTCAGCTACCTAGTGAGGCCTCTGCAACTTAGTGAGACCCGGTTTCAAAATAAAGAATAAAAAAATAGGGGTGGGGTGTAGCTTGGAGGTAGAATGCCCCTGGGTTCAATCCCTGGTACCGCAAAAAAAAAAAAAAAAAAGAAAGAAAAATGGGCTGGGCATAGTGGTACACACCTTAATCCCAGTACTTGGGAGGCCAAGACAGGAGAATTAAAGGTTTAAGGACAACAGGGCATGGTGGTGAACGCCTATAATCTCAGTACTTGGAAGGCTAAGACAAGAGGATCGCATGTTTGCATGTTCCAGACCAGCCTCAGCAACTTAGTGAGACTCCCAGCCACCTAGTGAGACCCTGTTTCAAAACAAAAAATAAAAAGGGCTAGGGGTATAGCTCGAAGGTAGAATGCCCTTGGGTTCTATCCCAGTACCAAAAAAAAAAAAAAGAAGTCCAAAACCAGACTTAGCAATTTAGCAAAACCCTCAGCAATTTAGCAAGATCCTGTTTCAAAATAAAAAAGGGCTGGGGGTGCAGCTTCGGTGCTGGGTTCAACGCCCCAGTACTGGGAGAGAAAAAAAAAGCTGCAAATCTAGAGGTACATTGTGACTGTGTCAGCGCAGTTTAAAGAAGTCCTTTGCCAGAGAATGTCCACGCTATTAAAGTTGAGGCTCGACAGTGTTTCAAGGAAAGGGGCTGGTTTTCATTTCATCTGCAGTGTTAGAATGTCTACATGCATTAAAATAAATTTAAAATAAGTGCATTTTTAAGGGGGAAATGTCAGGCTAGCAGAGTTGCTGGCTCATTTGTTGAAGTCTTTCAGCTCTTTTAGAGATAACAAGAGCAACGAACAGAAAACTCTAGCAAATTGCTCCCATATTAATATGGAAGCCCCATTCCCATATGCTCCTGGGGCAGAAACAGAGTGTAATCACCGTTGACGGTTGCACCAAACCCTTTTCCACGGGACTTTTAGACTGGCTTCCATACAGGCTCCGGGTCACCCCCTGAGTTTTTGGGGTGGCTGGTTTCCACCTCTCGGTGGACCCAGGCAATCCGGCGGCGGGCCTGGGTGCGGCCGGGGCCTCTGCCCGGGGCTCGGCGCGGCGGTTGCGGCGGTTTCGGTGCCGGGGACGGAGGGGCGGGCCCGAAGCCGCGGCCTCGCGTCGCCTCGCCTCCCCGCGCCCGCCGGGCCAGAGCCGCCGCCATGCTGCAGAAGCGGGAGAAGGTGCTGCTGCTGAGGACCTTCCAGGGCCGCACGCTGCGGATCGTGCGCGAGCACTACCTGCGGCCCCGCGTGCCCTGCAACAGCGCGCTCTGCCCGCAGCCCGCCGCCTGCCGCAACGGTGGGGCCGCGGGAGGAGCACGGCGCGGCCGGCGGGGCGGGGAGGAGCACGGCGCGGCCGGGGCGGGAGGGAGGACGGCGCCGGGCCGCGGGGGTCGCCGCGCTCCGCACTGCGCCGCTGCGCTGCAGGCCCGAGGCCGGCGGGGCGTGCACGGGCCGGAGCCGCAGGACCGGCCTCTGCCCCCGCGGCCCGCGCTGCGGAGCGGGAGGCTCCTCGGGAGAGGCCGGGCCCCGCCGCCCGCCTGGGGCCTTGCCGAGCGGTGCAGGGTCCCAGGGCCTCGGCCTGGGCGGCGGAGCCTCTGGCTGGAGGGCTTGTGGACTATCTAGGCCCTCGTTGCAGAGGAAGGTCGTGTGAAAGTTGGGTTGGAGCCTGCTGTGCACCAGACTTACCCCCTGGGTTGCCAGGCTGCCAGGGTGGCCCATTGAAAGTCGGAAGTTGCTACTGTACACCCTGGTGGGAGATGAGCCTGGGGTCCTCCTCAGTGACTGTTTGGCATCCTGGGTGTACGGCTGGGCTCACAGCTTGGTTACAGTTTCAGGTGCAGCTTGGCTAAACAGCTTTCAGCTGGATGGAAACCTTACCGCTGCCCTTGCTTGCACTCAGCCTCTTTTCTTTCTTTTCTTTTCTTTTCTTTTCTTTTCTTTTCTTTTCTTTTCTTTTTTTCTTTCTTTCTTTCTTTTTAATTTTTATTTTTTGTGGTGCTGGGGATGGAACCCAGGAGCATTCTACCTCTGAGCTACATCCCCAGCCCTATTTTATTCTTTTATTTTGAAACAAGTTTTCACTAACTTGGCCTCTTTTCTAATCATTTCTATCTTTCTGGCCTTTGGAGGCTTCTAAGCATGTTTAGAAGCTTGAAACAGAGCCGACTTGAAGTTGTTGGGCACATACACGGGGAAAAAAAAAAAATATATATATATATATATATATGTACACATATATACATATAAAATTGGAAAGCTCCATTTGAATGTGAGTGCATGTCAATGATGACTTAACACAGAAATATTCAACTTATGCTGGCAATGTACTCATTTGTTTTTAAAATATCAGTCATCCTCTTCTGCACCACTGGCAACACCATAAACTATGTTGAGCTTGTATTTATCACAGCTTCAAAAAAAAAAAAGTGCTGAATTTCCCTGTACTTTGGGCTTCTACCAAAGTAGATTTGTCTTGTCTTTTAAAAACTTCATAGTGGAATTAAGATGGAAAGTTATTTTGCACACCGGGGCACCGTGACATTGAAATAGTAATAAACCGGGTTTGAAAATGTTATCTAATCTATTACATTTTGAATTATGTTTCAGAGGGGAAGCTCTTGTCTAGTGATGTGACTCATTATGTGATCCCAGACTGGAAAGTTGTTCAAGATTACCTTGAGATCCTTGAGTTTCCAGAGTTGAAGGGAATTATTTTCATGCAAACGGCTTGTCAAGCTGTGCAGCATCAAAGAGGCCGGAGGTATCTGTTTTGCATTATTTATTTATTTATAGTGCAGGTTTTTTTCTCTATATAGAAAAGGTCCCTTGTTGGAGGGGGAAGGGAGGAATTCATTATTTTGTCAGAAAGGATTTTTGAAACTAATTTGGTATTCCCTTTGCTAGTGAGGTATGCGGTAACATTATTTTAAGTTTCTGCTTCAACACCTGGCCAAAAGATCTGACTGCAGATCAATAAACTGCAGTGTCCTCAGTATGTAGGTGTTTAAGATTCTAGATTGAATTGACTTTTGGTTTGCATTTTTATAGCAGTATTATTGCTTTCTATTTTTTTGCTGATGAAGTATATTATTTAATCTTATTTATAGATACATTGTTTCAGGAGCCTACATTCTTTTCTTGGGAAAGAGTACTCTTAAATATTCGATCCTTTATTGTGAATGTAATTTGTACTTATAATGATTTACTCAATGAAACCAGAAACAACTTTTATTTTTAGATTACTAGTGTCACTACCAACCACGGTAATTGTATTTACCAAACAAAAAGTTTCTAATTGAACCAGTCTCAAATACTTGCCTTGTACCTAAATGAAGAATAATTGTCAGCCGGGCGTGGTGGCGCACGCTTGTAATCCCAGTAGTTTGGGAGGCAGAGACCGGAGGATCCGGGTTCGCGGCCAGCCTCAGCCCTCTCTCTCTCTCTCTCTCTCTCTCTCTCTCCCCCTGTCTCTCTCTCTCTCTTTCTACCTAGTGAGGCCCTCCGCAACTTCATGAGACCCGGTTTCAAAATAAAAGTATAAAAAATAGGGCCGGGGGTGTAGCGCGGAGGTAGAACACCCCTGAGTTCAATCCCCGGTACCGCAAAAAAAAAAAAGAATAATTGTCCCCCTTTTAAACAAATACCCTAAAAAATAATTTTGTTTCATTTAACACTGGGAAAGGTTTTATGATTTGAACTTTAGACTAGATGGGAATAGCATATCAGAATTATGTATCCAACCTCTTAACATTCCAAGTTATTTAATAAGCAGAAACTATGTGTTTATTCTTTTTTTAAAATGTTGTGGCTTCTTCAGACCTTGGTAGTAAAAGATAAAGTGTTTTTATTTGGATATGAAAATGATAAATTGTCCTTATGATACGCTCAGTTAAAAACGTACATTACCTAGATTGTGTACGGTTTTTTTCAGATAGAATATTTTAAAATGACTTGAAGTTGATTTTGTTCAGACACAAAGATATAGATGTTTACACACATCCAGGTTTAAATGCTGCTCCAGGTGTCGTATTTCAATTTCTGCTACTAAAATCAATTTGTTATTATCATTCAGATCACTAACACACTGCAAGCCTTTTCAACTTCTGTTTTCTAAAATATTTTTAATATTAAGGATTGTTTTAAAAACCCATTCCTGGGATATTCAAAAGCAAAGAGTTGGAATTTAAATGTCTTTTCTCCTGAACATTTCAAAAGTAGTTAACTTGATGAAAAACTATTGGTTTTCCAGTGCTTTGCCATGTCCCTGAGTATACTAAATGTGAAAACAAAAGATGAAGAGTTATGAAATAGGTCTTTGTGATAATAATACTCTGGTTTTTCCACTTGATAAGCACTTTTTTTTTGCAGTACTGGGGATTAAACCCAGGGGCGCTCTACCACCAAGCTACACCTTCAGCCCTTTTTCTTTCTATTTTGAGACTGGGTCTCACTAAGTTGCCCAGGCTGGCCTCAGACTTGTGATATTCTGCCTCAGCCTCCTGAGTTGCTGGAATTACAGGCTTGCACCACCATACCCTGCTTGATAAGTACTTTGAGCTCCTAATTCCAGGCCTTGGGGAATAAAAAAAGAAATCTTAGTCCCTCTCACAACAAGACCAGGTGGAGAAAGTAGAAAAGTGTTCCAGGCAGAGGAAACTGCCCATGCTTCGTCCACAAAGGGGCAGTGGTGTGCTTAGGGAAACAGAAGAGCCCCCAGTCAGACAGAAGGCCCCATGCGCAGCAGGGATGTCAGGGAAGGGTTTTAAGCAGGGTGAGATAACATGATCAGATACTTGAGCTTAGATTACTGGATCAGTTGGAAAAGAGGCCTGGAAGCCAGGAGTGGTGATGCACATCTGTAATCCCAGTAACTTGGGAGACTGAGACAGGAGGATAGCAGGTTCGAGGACAGCCTCAGCAATGTAGTGAGACTTTTAGTAACCTAGCAAGACTGTTTCAAAACAAAAAAAGGGCTGGGGGAGCTGGGCGTGGTGGCACACACTTGTAATCCCAGTACTTTGGAGGCTAAGACAGGAGATCGCAGTTTCATGGCCAGCCTCAGCTACTTAGTGAGGCCCTCCGCAACTTAGTGAGACCCGGTTTCAAAATAAAGAATAAAAAATAGGGCTGGGGATGTAGCTCAGAGGTAGAATGCCCCAGGGTTCAATCCCCAGTGCCACAAAAAAAAAGGGCTGGGGGTATAGTTCAAGAGGTAGAATGTGTCCGGGTTCAGTCCCCAGTACCAAAAGAAAGAAATATTTAGATGACAGAGGTTTGGAAAACACCCAAGCCAACTCAAGGAATCTGGGGTTTTTCTGTAAAACTGGAGTTTTTAAAGCTTAAGATATTTTTACTTTTATTGACTATCTGAACCACTGCTCTGCTATCATTCTGCTCCAACTTGTACCAGGCACCATGGCACTCTGTGCTGACTCCACACAGGTGCTCATCTATCTATTCCATCGTAAGCACTAGAAACCCTGACTAGCAGAAAATATGACTCTACTGTATGCATGCACCATTAAATTATCAGCACAAGCCCGCGTGTCTCCCAGAAAGCCTCGTTGTCGCATTCCGAGTGATCCGCTGCTTATCCCCTGCTTCTTGCGTTAGTATTCTTGTGCCATCTGTTCATTTGTTTTATCTGGCTGATAGGTAGCCGACAAATGGAAGCGTGCACTAAAAGTCCAAGAAGAATATATGGGGGTGAAACTTAAAATTTAGAAAATTCTTTTGTTTAAGCCGGGCGTGGTGGCGCACGCTTGTAATCCCAGTACTTTGGGAGGCGGAGACCGGAGGATCCGGGTTCGCGGCCAACCTCAGCGCGCATGCGCGCGCGATCGATCGATCGATCGATCTCTCTCTCCCTCTCTCTCTCTCTTTCTCTCTTTCTCTCCGTGTCTCTCTCTCTCTCTCTCTCTACTTAGTGAGGCCCTCCACAACTTGATGAGACCCGGTTTCAAAAATAAAGCATAAAAAAATAGGGCCGGGGGTGTAGCGCGGAGGTAGAACGCCCCTGCGTTCAATCCCCGGTACTGCAAAAAAAAAAAAGAAAATTCTTTTGTTTAGATATTTGTCTTAGGAAGGACCAGCGTTACTCGATTTGGTCGTTAATACCTGGGTCTGGCTTGTAGCGAGTCATTTTTGGGCAAAGGCTGAATTTCAGAATCCCCTGGTCTGAAATGAACACGAGTATATGAAGCCTGGGTTCTGAAAATGTCAGAGCTTGTTGCAAGACATTATTATCCTGGACTTGGCTTGCTGTCAGAGAAGCTGTGCGTTCATATATTCATTGGGGAGACATTTGTTGAACCCCTGAAGGGAGCCAAGCACCAAAGACAAAGGAATGGAGCATGTCGTGTCCTGCTCTCCTCCTGGAACCCTCCATCTAGCCAGCGCCGTTCATCCTTAGCTCTCAGGGTCACCTACTCCAGGAAGACTTCCCACCCCGCATACCTCCTTTTAAGGCACTTATCCCACTGAAACGGGTGGTTCTGTTTTTGTTTTTCCCAAGTAGCATAGCTCTTTTTGTAAATTGTGGGAAGATACACATAAAAATTTACCATTTTAATGATTTTTAAGTATACAGCTGAGTGGCATTAAGTACATGTGTCCTGCTGTGCAGCCATCAGAACTACCATCTCCAGAACGCTTTCCTCTTTCCCAACTAAAACTCTGTACCCTACTCGTATGCATTAACTCCTCTCCCTGCCCCTGCCCAGTAACTGTTCCGCTTTCTGTCTCTTATGTGTTGGGCCCATAGGATACCTCCTGTAACTGGAATTACAAAGTATTTGTCCTTTTGTAACTTCCTTATTTCACTGAGTATAATGTGGCAAGTTTTATCCATGTTACAGCATGTGTCAGAATTCCCATCCTTTTGTTGTTGTTGTGTGGTGCTATGGATTGAACCCAGGGCCATTCTACCTCTGAGCTACACCCCCAACCCTATTTCATGTCTTTATTTATTTATTTATTTATTGTTTTGAAACAGGATCTTTCTAGGTTGCTGACAGTCTCGCTAAATTGCTGAGGCTGGCCTTGAACTTGCCATCCTCCTGTCTCAACCTCCCAAGTACTAGAATTACAGGTGTGTGCCATCGTGCCTGGCTTTTCCTTCTTTTTTAAAACAGAGTAGTCAGGCATGGTGGCGCACACCTGTAATCCTAGTACTTGGGAGGCTGAGACAGGAGGATGGCAGGTTCAAGGCCAACCTCAGCAACTTAATGAGGTCCTGTTTCAAATTTTTAAAAAATAGTGATAATGATAATAGCTGGACTCACACCTGTAGTATCAGTACTTGGGAGGTAGAGACAGGAGGATCACAGGTTCAAGGTCAGCCTCAGCAACTTAGCGAGACCCTGTTTTGAAATAAGAAAATAAAATAGGATTGGGGGTGTAACTCTAAGGTAGAACACCCCTGAGTTCAATCCCCAGTACCATAAAAAAAAGAAACAAGTACATACATTTTGTTTATCCATCCATTGTCAATAGGTTATTCCACCTTTTGGCTACTGAAAATGCTGCTGCTATGAACATGAGTGCACCAATATCTTTTTATTTTGGGGGTATGTACCCAAAAGTGGGAGTGCTGGATCATAGGTAATTCTGTTTTTGATTTTTTGGAAGAAAGAGTGTTCTGGTCCGCTCACAGTGACCAGGGCTGCCGTAGACTGAGGGCACTGCCCCAGTTCAAGGGGCGCGGCCCACTTGCATGGGGATGCCTGGATGGCGTCCCCAGGGGCCTTCAGCGCTGCAGCCCTCACCTTGCCCAGCAGAAGACCTGGCACATGGCAAAAGTGTAGCAAGTATTTGCCAAATGGAAGATGTTTATTAGCAAGGGGATCATTTGCCAACAAATAGCCACAGTAAATTCAGGTGTATTGTTAGGGTATGCAAAATGGGAGGGCCTGAGATGGTAGACAGAACATCAATGGAGATGTCTTAGTCCACGTCTGTGACTAGAACAAAATACCTGAGAGTAGGTAACTTATGTTTTTATTTTTTGACTACTTCTAGAGTTATTTCTCTGAAAAGGGGGGGGGGAATACAGTGAAAATAGCACAGTTCTTTCTCTCTCTCTCTCTCTCTCTCTCTCTCTCTCTCACACACACACACACACACACACACTGACAGGGGGAAAGGTAGGATGGGGGAGAGGGATCCAGAATATGTCTACAGGCGCCAGTGACCCAAGTGCTCAGATCTCTCCCCAAGGAAGGGTAGCAGTGGCCCCCTTCCTCCCACAGCCACTGCCCTGTCCGACCTAGGTAATTTTTTTTTTTTTTTGGTGCTGGGGATTGAACCCAGGGGCATTCTACCTCCATGCTACACCCCCCCCCCAGCCCTATTTTTATTTTTTATTTTGAAACAGGGTCTTGCTAAGTTGCTGAGCCTGGCTTTGATCCTCCTGTCTCAGCCTCCCAAGTACTGGGATAACAGGCATGTGCCACCACGCCTGGCTCCAACTATGTAATTTATAATGAACAGAAATGTAATGATTCACAGTTCAGTAGGCTGGAAAGTCCAAGATGGAGAAACTAGCATCTGGCAAGATAAAATCAGGAAGAATAGGCAGTATTTTTTTCAGTGTTCTCTCTAAAATAATAAATTACAGATGTTTATGAAATCTCTTCAAAAACCTTTACTGCTTAACAAATAAATGCTCACTTTAAAAACTCCAAGGATTGCAGAAATGTGTAAAGCAGAAAATGAAAACCTAGTTCCTTCTTGTTCCTGGATTTCGACACCACCACCACCAACAAAAACCTGCTGGGTGTGGTGGCACATGCCTATAATCCCAGTACTTGAGAGGCTGAGACAGGAGGATGGCAAGTTTGAGGCCAGCCTTAGCAACTTAGTGAGGCCCTCAGCAATTTAGTGAGACCCTGTTTCAAAATAAAAATAAAATAGCCGGGCGTGGTGGCGCACGCTTGTAATCCCAGTACTTTGGGAGGCGGAGACCGGAGGATCCGGGTTTGTGGCCAGCCTCAGCTCTCTCTCTCTCTCTCTCTCTCTCTCTCTCCCTGTCTCTCTCTCTCTGTACTTAGTGAGGCCCTCTGCAACTTCGTGAGACCCGGTTTCAAAATAAAGTATAAAAAATAGGGCCAGGGGTGTAGCGCGGAGGTAGAACGCCCCTGCGTTCAATCCCCGGTATCACACACAAAAAAAAATAAATAAAAATAAAAATAAAAATAAATAAAAATAAAAATAAAATAGGGCTGGGGGTGTAGCTCAGAGGTAGAATGCCCCTGGGGTCAATCCCCAGTACCACACACATACACAAAAGCCTTTTTAGGGGAGGGGTGGGAATTGAACCCAGGGTCTTCATCATGCTAGGCAAGTGTTCTACCCCTGAGCTATACCCCCAAATCCCAAAGACTTTTTTAAAAAGCCCATGGTGAATATCACAGTGAATTCCACATTTATGTAGAATTTGTATGTGTGTGGAGATACTGAACCCCAGTAGTGTTCTACCACTGAGCTACACTCCCAGCCCTTTGTATTTTTATTTACTTTTATTTACTTATTTTTTGTATTAGGGATTAAACCCAGAGGCATTCTACCTCCGAGCTAGCCCTTTTAATCTTTTATTTTGAAACAGGGTCTCACTAAGTTGCTGAGGCTGGCCTCAAACCTGGAATTCTCCTGTCTCACCTTTCCAAGTACTGTGATTACAGGTGTGAGCCACCATGCCCGGCTATTTTTTATTTTGAACAAGATCTCCTTAAGTTACCATGTACTGGCCTTGAACCTGAATCCTCCTATCTCAGCCGCCCAAGTATTGGGATTACAGGAGTGCGCCACTGTACCCAGCTCCCACATTTGTGTAGTTCTAATGCACCAATAAAACAACAAGAAGCTAGGCACAGTAGTGCATGCCTGTAATCCCATACTTGGTAGGCAGAGACAGGAGGATCGCAGGTTTGAGGCCAGCCTCAGAAACTTAGCAAGACCCTGTTTCAAATAAAAAATTAAAAGGTCTGGAGGTGTGACTCAGAGGTAGAATGTCCCTGTGTCCAATCCCCAGTATCCAAAAAATCCCTAAACTTATTTACCTTACATGTCCTGTTCTAGGTCTGCCAGCAAAAAGTTAAATGTATTAATGAAGCCGGGCGTGGTAGCGCACACTTGTAATCCCAGTACTTGGGAGGCTGAGACAGGAGGATCCGGGTTCGCAGCCAGCCTCAGCTACTTAGTGAGGCCCTCCACAACTTAGTGAGACCCTGTTTCAAAATAAAGAATAAAAATAGGGCTGGAGGTGTAGCTCAGAGGTAGAATGCCCCTGGGTTCCATCCTCAGTACTGCAAATTAATTAATTAATTAATTAATTAATTCTTAATGCCATCTACAGAACGAAGTGGGATATAAAGATAAAGTGCCAGACTCTGCTTTCCTCTGTGTGCTCGGACTTTGAAGAAGGACAGGGCAATATAATCACATAGTAAAATGGCCAGAAGTCTCTGAGGGGAAGCCGGGCGTGGCGGCGCACGCTTGTAATCCCAGTACTTTGGGAGGCGGAGACCGGAGGATCCGGGTTCGCGGCCAGCTTCAGCTCTTGCTCTCTCCCTGTCTCTGTCTCTCTCTCTCTCTACCTTGTGAGGCCCTTCGCAACTCCATGAGACCCAGTTTCAAAATAAAGTATAAAAAAAATAGGGCCGGGGGTGTAGCGCGGAGGTAGAACGCCCCTGGGTTCAATCCCCGGTACCGCAAAAAAAAAAAAAAAAAAAAAGAAGTCTCTGAGGGGAAATGGGAGAAAGAGTTTAATTAATCTGCAAACTAATGAACTAGGCCCGGCCCAAGTGCATTCTGGCAGGCAAAATTGAGAAACACTCGCTGCCCAGTAACACTGAGTACACTGAGGCCAACAAACGCTTGTCAGGTTTTAAATAATCACTTTTTTGCTCTCAAATACCTCATCTCTTTTTTTTGGTCCTTAGCAAGAGATGGCAGTAGATGAGTACCTGCTGTGTGAGATTGATTTTTCTCCTCTGTGTTACAGACAGTATAACAAATTGCGGAACCTCCTGAAGGATGCGCGTCATGATTGTGTTCTCTTCGCTAATGAATTCCAGCAGCACTGCTACCTCCCCCGGGAAAGAGGAGAATCCATGGAAAAATGGCAGACCAGGTGTGGCACCCGAAACGCTGTGGTTTTCACACAGCCTTCTTTCGTTTCCTCACGTTGACTATTTGTGAGTTAATCTAAATAGTGTGCTAGAATAAACCATCACTTATTTTGGAACCCTGATTAATACTGAAATGCTTACTGTGTCAGTATTTTAGGTATGTCATTTGAATACATAATTGTTATATTTTTTAAATTGTAGTTAGGGGAACCGAGTGAAGTGGCACATGCCTGTAATCCCACCTACTCCAGGAGGCTGAGGCAGGAGGATCCCAGGTTTGAGGCTAGCCTGGGCAATTTATGAGACCTTGTCTCAAAATTTTAAAAATGGGCTGGTGACTGGGGACAAGGGTTGGGCGAGCCCTCGGCCCCACCCTCGGAAACCCCCCCACACTCTGGGAACACTCGGCCCCGCCCCTGGAGAGCTCCTACCCCAGCGGAGAGCTCCTACCTCTGCGCTGGGGACATGGGGCGGGCGAGCCCTTGGCCCCACCCCTGGAGAACCCCTCACCCTGACGCTGGGGACTCAGGGCAGGCGAGCCCCCAGCCCCGCCCCAGAGTACCCCAGTGCTGAGGTCACAGGAGGATGAGCCATGACCCCGCACAGGAGGGACTCCAGACAAAGAGAGAAAACCTCAGATGAGCGAAGAAGGCGAACTAACTGGGGGAGACAGGAGGGAAGGAGAGGGAGACCAACTGGTGCACAGAATGGACATACACAAAGATATCAAAGTCAACTACTATGCTGAAAATGAAAAGGAAGGAGGGGGAGCCAGGGGGATGGGAATTGGGGAGGGCTAATTGACTGATAAGTGCATGTATACGTCAACCACCCTGAAATCCTTCAAGATGTTTGATTGCAATGCACTAATAAAATTTTTAAAAAATGGGCTAGTGATGTAGCACAATGGCAGAGCACTTGCCTACCAAGTGTGATACCCTAGTTTGATCCAGTAAAATAATAATAATAATTAGGGAGACATAGGTCTCCAGAGTAAATTTACCTCAGACCCTAATAGCAGACCGGATACTTCAGTGATGTAGAAGTCATAACTTCAATGCTTGTGTGTAGGTGGGAGGGGGGAAGGAGTCCCATTTTTAGGTTTTTTTGGTATTGGTGTTGGTAGTGGTGGTACTAGGGATTGAACCCAGCACCTCCAACCTACACTCCCAGCCCTTTTTACTTTTTATTTTGAAACAGGGTCTCACTAAGCTGCTGAGGCTGGCCTTGAACCTGCGATCCTCCTGTCTCAGCCTCCCAAGTACTGAGATTACAAGCATGCACCACCACACCCAGCTTAGAGTCCTATTTTTAAACTAATAAGATCATCAGCTCAAGTTACTATCCTTACCCGGTCTTCTTAAACTGAAGTGGTTTTAGGAAGCGCAGGTCTTAGGTTCCGTCCACCTGAGAGCAGAGCCTGGAGCAGCATGCGGTGTGTATGGGAAGTGATCCCAGCAGCCGGAGCAAAGACGTGGGGACAGTGGGACGGAGGGGACTGAGCGGTAGAGGATGTGATGCTGATGTGGGAAACGAAGGCTCAGTCCGTCTTGCTGGGGATTTCTGAGAAGCCCTGCAGAATGTGCCTCAGAAGGCACACCACAAAGCAGGGGCCAGGGCATTTAGTTAGCAGTCCCCTTTAACTGAGCATCATTCCCAAGGGGCATTAATACCATTCAGTGGCTCCTCGAGGCAGGATGGAACTGCCCACCAGAGCTGCAGCTAAGTCAGAGACGGGTCTGGGGTTCAGGCGCTGGGCACGAGTAGCCTCTACTCCACTCTCCGTAGACAAAGGGGCCTCACAAAGCACCCTCATTTGCAGGCAGGGAAACAGATGCCCACAGCAGTGGGCCATCCACGTCTGTGCACTTTATTGGGAATGTACTCCAGTCCTGAACACAGTTCACCAGACCAAGACTCTAGTTCCTAACTCAAGTTCTCTTCAGGAAGATTCCAGGCATTTCGTGTGGTTCTGTATCAGACCCTATTGGATTCTGATCTTCGGCTACTTGCAGCCTAGTTTTCTTCCTAGTCAAAGACTTGCTTCTTCATCTTTATAATAGCTTGTCATCCCGCGTGGTGCTCTATGGCTCAGCCCTTCAATTAAAGGGTGTTAAAAGATGACAGAGTCTCCTGGTTTCTAGGTCACATCAAGAAATGAAAGTAGTGCTGGCAAGGTGGTAAACACCTGTAATCTCAGTACTTGGGAGGCTGAGACAGGAGGATTGCAGGTTCGAAGCCAGTCTCAGCAATTTAGCGAGACCCTATTTCAAAGTAAAAAATAAAAAGGAGCCGGGCGTGGTGGTGCACACTTGTAATCCCAGTACTTGGGAGGCTGAGACAGGAGGATTGCAGGTTTGTGGCCAGCCTCAGCTACTTAGTGAGGCCCTCCACAACTTACTGAGACCCTGTTTCAAAATAAAGAATAAAAAATAGGACTGAGGGTGTAGCTCGGAGTTAGAATGCCCCTGGGTTCAATCCCCAGTACCACACACACACACACACAAAAAAAAAAAAACAGAGAAAAAAATAGGGCTAGGGGTATAGCTTGGAGGTAGATTGCCCCTGGGTTCAATCCCCAGTACCACAAAAAAAAAGTAAAATAAAATAAAATAAAAAGGGCTGGGGGTGTAGCTTGGAGGTAGAATGACCCTGAGTTCAATCCTCAGTATGGAAGGAAGGAGGGAAGGAAGGAAGGGAGGGAGGGAGGCAGGGAGGCAGGGAGGCAGGGAGGCAGGCTATGGTGGTTGGATATCTTAGGGGAGAAGAGTTGTCTGGTGCTTTCTGATTCATCTTTACCTCCCCAGAGCACCAGCCAGGACTTATTTATAATGGATACTCAGGAAGTATTTGTGGAGGGAATGAACTACTGGTTATCTATATGGACAAAAATGGCATAGCAAGGTCCAAGTATGACATTCTGAACAAAGCTCGTATCTGCCTTGGGAGGGCTCACGTGCCCTTTGCTTTTCCAGGAGCATATACAACGCGGCTGTTTGGTACTATCACCACTGCCAGGATAGGATGCCAATCGTTATGGTGACAGAAGATGAAGAGGCGATTCAGCAGTATGGAAGTGAGACCGAAGGAGTGTTTGTGATTTCTTTCAAGGTCTGTCTAATGCTCATGATTGTGTGTGTGTGTGTGTGTGTGTGTGTGTGTGTGTGCACACGCGTGTGTGTGTGTGTGCGTGTGTGTACATGCACACACATTCATTTCCTAAGTAGTGCCCATAAGGCTCTAAATCCCTTTGGCAACACAGAAAAGAGAAAATAAAGAAGGAAGACTAGCTGGGTGTGGTGGCACACACCTGTAATCCCAGTACTTGGGAGGCTGAGATAGAAGGATCACAGGTTTGAGGCTAGCCTCAGCAACTTAGTGAGACCCTGTTTCAAAATAAAAAATAAGCCAGGCATGGTGACGTGCGCTTGTAATCCCAGTACTTGGGAGGCTGAGACAGGAGGATCGCAGGTTCAAAGCCAGCCTCAGCAAATAGTGGGACTCTCATTAACCTAGTGAGACCCTGTTTCAAAACAAAAATAAAATAGGGCCAGGTGTGGTAGTGCACACTTGTAATCCCAGTACTTGGGAGACTGAGACAGGAGGATCACAAGTTCCAGGCCAGCCTCAGCTACTTAGTGAGGCCCTCCGCAATTTAGTGAGACCCTGTTTCAAAATAAGAATAAAAAATAGGACTGGGGTGTAGCCCAGAGGTAGAATGCCCCTGGGTTCCATCCCCAGTGCCACAAAAAAAAATAAATAAATAAAAATACAATAAATAAAAAATCAAGCCGGGCGTGGTGGCGCATGCTTGTAATCCCAGTACTTGGGAGGCTGAGACTGGAGGATCTGGGTTTGCAGGCAGCCTCAGCTACTTAGTGAGGCCCTCCGCAACTTCGTGAGACCTGGTTTCAAAATAAAGTATAAAAAATAGGGCCGGGGGTGTAGCTCGGAGGTAAAATGCCCCTGGGTTCAATCCCCGCTACCGAAAAAAAAAAAGGGCTGGGATATAGCTCAGAGATAGAATGCCCCTGGTTTCAATCACAGTGCCAAAAAATAAGAAGACTTTAAGATGTTCTATATCTTTATTATTCCCCAACTAATTAACCATGACTTCAGCAAATTTGGACAAACTCCTGTGGCTATAAAGCACACAGCATCCAAGACCAGCCTCTGCTGACAGTAAACTAATTTTGTGTTCTTTTTGGGAAAGTTTTTTAGTTCTAGGGATTGAACCCGGGGCTTTATGCATGCTAAGCATACACTCCATCACTGAGCTGCACGCACGCGCCTAATGGTTTTTGTTTAGTTTTGTACTGGGCATTGAACCCAGGGCCATTCTACCTCCAAGCGACACCCCCAGCCCTGTTTTATTTTACTTTTGAAACAGGGTCTCACTAGCTTCATGAGCATCTCACTACTTGTTGAGGCTGTCCTCGAACCTGGGATCCTCCTCCCACGTACTGGGATTACAGGCATGTGCCATCACACCCGGCTAGCCCCTAATGTTTATAGTTATTATAGTAATAGTGACGATGATGATGATCGCTTGAATCAGATTGCCAATGGTCTCTTGGTTTTGACCTAAAGATGGCAGTTTTACACGGTTCCACCTAATAGTAATAAATAACACGTATCTATGCCAAGCATACATATATTTAACTGCAATAATACACATAAGTAGAAGTGCATTATTTAATTCTTGCCACAACCCTCCAAGATAATAACACCTGTTATTATCCAATTGTTGGTAAAGAAATTAAAGCACAGAAAGGCTGAGCTACACTGGGTGTGGTCGTGCACGCCTGTAGTCCCGGTAACTTGGGAGGCTGAGACAGGAGGATGGCAGGTTTGTGGCCAGCCTCAGAAACTTAGTGAGACCCTGTTTCAAAAAAATTAAAAAAGGGCTGAAAGTATAGCTCAGAAGTAGAATGCCTCTGGGTTAAACCCCTAATACCACACCAAAAATAAATGAATGTATAAATAAATAAAAGAAAGGCTGAGATACTTGCCCAAGGTCACACAGTAGAAAATGGTAGAGCTGGGATCCGTCTGACTCCAAAGCTTTTAACCACCATGCTAAATTGCCTGTCAGGATCCAGATTCGCAGCCAGCCTCAGCTACTTAGTGAGGCTCTCCGCAACTTAGTGAGACCCTGTTTCAAAATAAGGAATAAAAAATAGGTCTGGGGGTGTAGCCCAGAGGTAGAATGCCCCTGGATTCAATCCCCGGTACCGCAAAAATAAATAAATTAATTAATTAATTAAATAAATTGCCTCTCAAATTGTTTTTCTGAATATACACACAAAACACAAACTGTTTTAAGGTTTCTGT